>JAYKAV010000334.1:4078743-4106485 GCA_035582835.1 Phoebastria nigripes | reverse complement strand
GGTCTCCCCCCTCTCTTCCCCCTGTCTTTCTCCCCATGTCTTTTTGTCTATCCTCTCCCTCCCTGTGCCTGTTTGTCTGTGTCTCTCCCCTGACATCTCTCTCCCTTTCCGTCTGTCTGTGCTAGCTCTYGGCGCGCTCTCTGCTCCCTCTCTTGCTGCCTTGTTGCGCTCTCTCTTGGCGCTCCCTCTCTCCCTGCCTCTTTGCTTGCTTGCTCTGTGCCTCGTTGCCCTCTCTCTCTGTGCTCTTYGCTGTTTGCTTGCTTTCTGCCTCTCAGCTCCCTCTCTCCGCACCTGGTCTCTTGCTCTCGGCCCGCTCTCTGTGCGGGCACAGCACCCCCCCGTCTTCCCTTGGTTCCTCTTTGCCCTCTCTGTCTGCTTTCTGCTGGGTCTCTCTGCTCCCTCTCTTGGTGCCTCTTSTCTCTCAGACTGTCTGCTTTCCGTGCCTCTGGGCCCCCTCTCTGGCTCTCTTTGCTGCCTGCTTGCTGTCTGCCTCTGGTCTCTTGTTCTCTGCTCTCTTTGCTCCCTCTGCCTCTGTGCTGCTGGTCTCTCTTTCTCCTGCCTCTCTGCTTTGTGGGCCTTGGTGCCCCCCCTCTCTCTGTGTTTGCTCTCTCTCTCTGTTCTCTGTGTCTCCTTGCGCTCTGCTTGCCAGTCCCCTGCCCACCCCCCACCCCCCCCATCCCTCGCTCTGTATGTCTGTCTTGGTGCTACTACATGAACTCTGTGGCTGAAGGACGGAGAGAGGTGTCGGTCTGCCTGTACTGGAAGTAGCTGGCTTTGTTGGTGGGGATGGTGAGGAGGGCCGGTCTGTTTGGCCTCGGCAGAGGTTGCGTACTCTGGTGGTGATGACCTGTTGTTAATGGGGGCAACCTAGGGAGCTGGAGAGGAGCGCCTGTGTAGCGGTGGTAGCTCACCGCACAGATGATGATGGTGCTGGCTGGCTGTTGTTGTGGATGGTCAGTCAGTAGCTAACCGAGTCACTCAAGAATGAACTGGTGGTGGTGGTGGGGAGGAGCGCTTAGAGGTCGGTAGTTCCGGTGAGTGGTGGTGATGATGATGATGTTGTGGATGACAAGTGTCTGTTGGTCTGTCTCCATCTTTAGAGGGTTGTTCTGCCTGTCCCAGCAACAATGGTGAAGGAGGGCCTGCCTGCAGTGGAGGCAGCTAACTCTTTTGGGTGGAGACAATGATGGAGGGGTCTGATTGTCTGTCCCTGCTGGAAAGAGCCAACGGGCTTGACATTGCTTATTGGAGGTGGTGCACGCTAACTAACTAACTAACTTTGTCGTTGATGCTCCCGATGGCTGGCTGACGGCGTGTAGTGGAGGAGGCCAACTCCCTCGCTCTGTCTCTGCTTGTGTAGCTGGTGATGACTGCCTGGCTCTCTGTATCGGGGGTAGCTATCTCTCTGTCGAACTGGCTGACTGTGGTGGTGATGGAGGGGGCCAGGGCTGTCAGGGATGCTCTTGGTGACTGAGTGCCTTGGCAAGGGGGTTGCTTATTGTGGAGCTGCGGGGGAGGAGGGGGGGGGAAGGAGGATGCCTGCTGGGACTGTGTTTACTGCTCTGATTGGCGTGGAACTAGGCACTGCCCACGAGGGAGTCAATAAGCGGGTGAAGGCCGTGTCGGTGCTGCTGCAGCCCGCGGGAGCTGTCCAGGTGCTGGAGGCGGCCCGGGGCTCTCGCCGCGCCGGGGGCTGCCGAAGCCTGGCAGCTCTTCACGGCAAAGAGTCCTGAGCCCTCCCGGGCCTCCTCCCTCCCAAGGTGCAGGGCCGCCCAAGCTGCCCCCACTTCCATGGAGCCCTCATGGTGGAAGGAAAGGAGCCGGGAGGCCTCCCCCCCAAGCTGGCTCTTACCTTGGGCAGTCTTGTGGTTGTGCTAGTTCCCCTGCTTGTTGCCATGCAAAGTGCCGTCCCGGAGCGCCGTCCCTGTTTGCTACGCTTCCCGGCCCCCCGGCGGCCCAGGTGGGGCAAAAAGCCCCCGCACAGGGCCAAGGCTTTGCCCCGCTCCACTAAGCTCCCAAAGAGCCTGCACTGACCCTGCCGCAACAGTCTCGACGTGGCCAGACGCGCTCAGCTTGAGAAACAGCCCTCCTCCAAAGGCACGCCCATAGCCACAAGCCTTCACCTCGCCGAGATCTCCGTGCCCCCCACAGACTACTCAGACAAACCCTATGGGCCGCTGCGGCCCCGACCACCCTCCTCCCCCTCCCTGTATACCAGAGCCAACACTCGCCCACCTGCCTCCTTATGTTCCGGACGGACATAAGAATAAGTACTCCTTACAACCAAGGACGGCGGCAGCCCTCGGCCGAGACACCCRCGTCGCTGCCTCCCGTTCCTCCCTTTGCCTCGAGCCCTCTTCTGGTGTGCTGCTTTTGGTTTCGCTACACTTACTTTTCGTCATAGTAGCTAGTCTAGAGCTATGCTTCAGATCTGTGCTGGAAACAGTTCACCCTGTAGGCTTGCGTGCACAGCGTCTGCTTCCTGACTCTTACACTGTCTGTCTTCATCTCTTCAACCCACCACTTCCTCACTGATTTACTTTTACCCTTCTGATCCTCTCCACCATCCTGCCAGGGCAGAGCAAGCAGCTGCGTGGGCCTGAGCTGCCGGCTCGGTTAACACTGCAACGTCTGGCTGCCGCCACCTTATTCTCCCTCTCCCGCCACGTGCCCTCCAAACCCATCATCTACTCGGCAACCTGCCTACCTGCATTGCCCATCACCTCTCAGGCACGCCCGAGGCCAGGCCCTACCACACAGGGAGCTAGGTCAGTGAACCAGCACCAAGTCATGCACCCCCCCAACTACCTTTCCACCTGTCCCAGTTGCTTCCTCCACTGCCCCCACAAGCTCCCAAGCCAGGTGCACATACCAATACATACTGCCATCCCACCTCAGCCAGCCACAAGAGACACAACACCACCCCTTGGAACTGACAGCAGCGCTCCCAACTGCTACCAGGAAAGCCCTCTGTGCAGCAGAGCCCCGAGGCAACGCCCACCCTGCTACGCCCCAACCTGCTGCCGTGCTTCCTCCCCTGCCCGCCCTTTGCGATGCCGACCCTGCTTCCATCCGCACAGACCCAGGCCGTGCCGAGAGCTCGCCTTTCCAAACGCAGCCTCCCTAGACACATTCCCTTGACCTCACAAGGTGCCAACAGACAGCCAAGCAAACCCCTATCTCCTGGCAAATGCTCCCAGCGAGCCACAGAGGAGCGGCCCGCAGGCCTCCCACCCACGCTACACAATCACATACAAGCTACGGACCCCCTGTGACAAGATGCGCTCCTCCTGTTCGAACTCAACACTGGTCCAGGCAGGTGCTTGGCAACTACACCCGACCAAAGTTCCTCCTATTGTGTGAGGCTGTCGGTGAGAACCTAGCGCCAAAACCAGCACACCGTTGAGGCCAGAGACTGGGCTGATGATAAGCAGCCAAAACAGCGTGAACACAGCACAAAACCTGACTACAAATTAACCACCCTTGACRCTATACGTATCTGCAGCCATCAGGGTCCCTCTCTGTCACCCTCGCCCTCCGCAGCAGCCAGCTGCGCAACAGCGCTATCCCCTCGAGTAGGGACGCCTCTCAAGGTTACCCGTCAAGGCTGAGATCTCCCTTACCTGACACCAGACATCGATGGGTTGCTAGGTGCCATTTTTTTTTTTTTGACACACATGTAACATTTTAGATAGATACCTATAAGTAAGTAAGCTTACACAGTAATCTCTGTATCCCGTACTAACGTGAAGTGTAGCAAATAGTACTGACAGACAATCCATCTGCACTTAGTAAATATTTTACATAGCTCAATTTACTGATTACAACTCAATAAACTAGCTACTAGATCGTAGCTGTCTGAGCAATCTCTGACTCTTCTCCTGCAACACCCCTCCATAGGCACGGCCAGCTGATTGTTGCGCCCACCTCGGAGCACCAAGGCCCGCCTCGCAACACATCCTCCCCGACAATGGCCCCTCGTGGCTGTGCCAGCACACCGCGCCCTCCACACATCCAACACCTTCAGCAGCTCTCGCCAGACAACTCTAAAACTAGACTGTGGCCGGCACAGCAGGTATGCCGCCGCCACCCCTGCACGGCCTGCGCCCGGTCCCGCTCTGCACGACAAGGCACGCACAAAACAAGGCAGTCAGGCTGGCCGTACCACTGTCCTAGATTCACCATCCCACACCTGGGTTGGGGCCCTTGCCAATCACCCACTCAGTCTTCCCCCGCTGCCAGCAAAGGCCTCTTTAGCTATGTCACATTCCGTACCACCCCCAGGAACACGGCGTCCTCGCTCACGCGCCCCAGGTGACCCGTGYCCATGTCTCACCGCTCTCATCCTAACCCACTTCTACCCGCCAGCCGCCACACCAGAGGCAATGACTCAAAGACCACACAGAGCGGGAAAGGATCCCTGAGCCTCCTCGAGGCCCTCTCCCCAGAGAACAAACCTCATTTGCCGCAGGGCTCTGCTGCACGCCCCGCGCTTTCCCCACTGTTGCTTCTGTCCCTYCCCTCGCATCCCGTCACCCTACAATGGGGAAGGTGGATCAGCGCCCCCATCCCAAAACAGTTGCCGAGCAAAAAGAGGACACCCCTCCCTCTCCTCCGACCTAACCTCCACCACGCCCCCCCAAAGCCAAACACTCTGCTCCTTTGCCCATTTCCAGTGCACCCCCCCGCAGACAACTTCTTTAAAGCCTTTCTGGTCCTTCTTCACATAACAAGGCAACACATGAGGAGAGGCAATGCACGCACACCGCGCAGCGCCACAGAGCGCTCTCTCCTTTCCCCCCCCCCCGCAAGCCGCTCTACACCCAGATCTCTCTGAGATGCAGCGGGCACCTCCCGGCACCTCTGCCAAGACCCCCTCTTTCTGTATTTTCCAGCACCTCAGTCCCCTGTGTTCCACACTTACTTACTTACTTCACAAGATGACCATGTGCGCCATAGGCTCTAGAGCGAGTCCTTGAATTGCACCTCACACCATCATCATCATCTACTCCTCTGCCAGCCTGACCGCCAGTGAGAGCATATCATTAAGGCCACTGCCAAAATCCCCCTTTGACGCCAACAGGGGCAAGGCATCGGCCACCCCTCTAGGAAGCCCCCTCTGGCTTCAGACCGCCCTCCCCTGACACAGCTCCGAGCCATCCCCTGGCCGGTGCACCGGGATCAGCGCCTCCCTCTCCCCTCTCCCTCCTCAGGAAGTGGTCTGGAGTGACGAGGCCGTCCCTCGGTCTCCGTGTCTCTGCGCCTCTCCCACGCGGGAGCAAGTCACCCAGAACAATACTTCAAGGAACAGTACCGAAGGTCGTACTACAACCCAAAACAACCTACATCTGCCGCCTTCCCTTCATCGACCGAGCAGGTGGCCTTCCCGAAGGCAGACATCAGCTTCCCTGGACGGGCCTTTCCCTTCCTGGCCCCCATGTTGACTATGCCTGCTGACAGCACCGTCCTTTATGCGCCTCTCCACGGCACCCGGCAGGCTCTTTGGTGTCCTTTCTCTGCATGGCAGGGATCCCACGCGTGGAGTCCTGGTCTCCCCTGTTCTTCCCTCCCGCCCCGGTCAGAAAAAGGACTGACACCACCTAGAATCTTAGAATCACAGAACCCTAGAATCACAGATGCATCGAATGGTTTGGGTTGGAAGGGACCTTTGCAGGTCATCCGGTCCGACGCCCCCGCCGCAAGCAGGGACGTCTTCCCCTGGACCAGGTCCCCACCTCGCATGTTTCCTGGGGTGGGATGGTCCGCCACCTCTCCAGGCAACCCGTTCCGGTGTTTTGCTGCCCTCGTCCTTAAAAATTTCTTCCTTCTTATAACTAGCCCGAATCTGCCCTCTTTCAGTTTAAAACCATGACCCCTTGTCGTGTCGCTACAGGCCCTGCTAAAAAGAAGTCTGACCCCGTCTTCCTTATAAGCCACCATAAGGTCCCCCCGGAGCCTCCTCTTCTCCAGGCTGAACGACCCCGAATCTCTCAGCCTGTCCTCACAGGAGAGCCATTCCATCCCTCGCACCATTTTTGTGGCCCTCCTCGGGACCTGCTCCGGCAGGTCCGCGTCTTTCCCGTACCAAGGGCTCCGGAGCCGGACGCTGCGCTCCGGGCGGGGTCTCACCGGAGGAGAGTAGAGGGACGGAATCCCCTCCCTCCACCTGCCAGACACACGTCTCTCAACGCGGCCCGGGAGACAGCCAGCTTTCCGGGCCGCAAACACACCTTGCCGGCTCGGGTCCAGCTTTTCACCCACCCGCACGCCCAGGACCTCCTCCGCAGGGCTGCTCTCGATCCCTCCACCCCCCAGCACGGATGGATACCGCGCCGGGGCTGCCGCGCGGGCAGCACGGAAGGGGCCTAACACCGCCCCCGCGCTCCAACCTCCCTCCCACATCGCCCGCGGGACGCGGGGCCACGAGCGGCCCCGCAGTTTCGGACCGCCCTGTCGGGCCCCGGACGGCCCCCCGCCCGCCCCGCCCCCGACACGCTCCCGCGACACGCGCGGAGGACGCGGGGCCGTCCCCGCGCCCCGCCCCCGCGCGACGTCACCGCCCGCGGTGGCGCGAGCCGCTCCGGCGGTGACGTCGCGTGGCGCTACCGGGCGGCGCCGCCCCGCCCACCGCCGCGCCGGGACCCGCAGGCAGGTACCGGGGTACGGGGCGCGGCGGGGGGGCGCGGCGGGTCGGGCGCCGAGCGGAGCGGCCCCGGCGCTACAACAGCCCCCGCGCTGGCACGCACGCACCCACCCGCGGGCTGAGCTCCCGTGCGCGGCACCGCGCCGGCTGTGTCACCCACGGCTCGGACCCGCGGGACGCCCCCCTGCACCGGGCCACCCCCGCTCCGTGGCTCCGTCCCCCGCGGCGGCGTGGCGAGGACTTGCCGTCTCGCCTGCGCCTCCAAAACACATCGACCCCCCCCCGCGCCGGGCGCCAACGCGAGCGACACGGCCCTCGCCTCCCTCCTCCCCGCCCACACGCGGTCCCGACTGCCAGGGGCTTTCCACACCAGTACCGGGACCCCCGAGGAGAGCTGCTGGAATCACCCCACGGGAACCAAAACCAGGCTGGGGGCCCCAGGGGCCCCGGACCACCGAGACGGCCACCACCACGGTCCCCGGGCC
This sequence comes from Phoebastria nigripes, assembly GCA_035582835.1. Classification (NCBI taxonomy): domain Eukaryota; kingdom Metazoa; phylum Chordata; class Aves; order Procellariiformes; family Diomedeidae; genus Phoebastria; species Phoebastria nigripes. The sequence goes on along the minus strand of JAYKAV010000334.1, from coordinate 4,099,357 downwards.
CCCACATGCTGCCCGAGAAGGAGGCCTTGCTCCCCAAAACCTAAATCCCACTGCCACCCTTTCCCCGGCACGGGACCCTGCCATACACGCCCTCTCCCACAGCAACAGGAAACAAACAGGGCAGCCCCCCCCCCCCACCTCTCTATCTTCCGCGGTCCACACTTTATACCCCACAACCTACGTCTCCCAGACACRCCTGCCAGGCCCAGCTAAGGTGACCTGGGCAGATGGCTGACCTCCCCGCTGCCATGACCCGCCRGGCACGTGATCTTCTGCACCACTCGGACCGGGCCCCTGTGGCCCCAGGGACACCTTCCACGCCCCTTCTGCGACCGGTGACGCCAACCCTCTCTTTCCCGCAGGAGCCGCCATGGATCTGGTCCTGGATGCCGCTGACCGGCACCTCCTTACGCCCTACGTGTACCCCGCCGGCTGGCCCGAAGGCGAGCCCTGCCGCCAGCTCCTCAGCCTCTTCGTCATCACCAACCTGGGGGCGCTCACCCTCTACCTGCTCTTCGGCACCCTCAGCTACTACTTCATCTTTGACCATGAACTCAAGAAACATCCCCAGTTCCTAGAGGTGGGTGCACCCCATGCCACCCTGCTGGCACCGCGCCTCCCCTCGTGCYGCTTCGCCCGCGCCGCGTGCCGCTGGTGTCCCCCTCGCTGTCCCCCCGGTCAGAGGCCATTCCAAATGACGCGTGCCGACACCGTGGCGCAGGCTGTCCCCGCTGCCTGTTTGCTGTCTCTTGCGTCGAGGGATGCTTTTCATCCACGTACTGACCCCTGCCCTGCGTGCCGCTCACAAGACCCTCCCCTTGACCACCAAACCGAGCCCCTAGAACCCCCCTGAAGACACAGGGACACTGAAGCAAGCTCAGAGCCCACCGCTGACGTTGAGGCCCAGCAGGGATGCCAGACAGCCCAGTCCTCCTGAGGCCTGGCCTTCTCGCTCCAGACACAGGCAACCCCCCTGCCCGCTAAATGCCCAGCCCCACAGATACACCCGTCACGTCCCGCTCTCCGTCCTTGACTGCTGCAAACCGCCTTGCTCCAGAAACAGTGACGGCCCCAGGGTCCCCGGCCACTCCAAAAGCACACCGTCCCCATATATGCCCAAACCAGCGCCCTGCGTTCCCCTGTGCGCATCGCTCCCCAGGTGACGGCAATTGGAGCTCTCTCATCGTGGCGAYTGTCGCTCGTGCACGTCACGGCTCGAGGCTGGCCACCGACACGCACGCACGGACCAATGCCCATCTCGGCGCCCTGCTTTTGCAAGTCAACGGCCACCTGACRCATGACAGCAAACATGCCACTCGGCCATCCGGTGCCCGCCCACACGGGGCCTTCGGTCACCTCTGACTGGAAACGAGTGCCACTCACGCACCATACTAGACCTGGCGCCCGGCGCCAGCCCTGCCCTGAGCAAGCTTCTCCCCAAATGGGCGGCACGCCGCGCCCCGACACCGCAGCAAAGCGCCCGCGCCAAAGGCTGACCGGCAGCCGAGACGCCGGCCCTCCCTGCCTCGCGAGGGGCCGGGGTGTTGGGGCTCTCGCGTCTCTGCCCAGGTCCCAGTACGCCCTCTCCCCCTGACCCCTCTCTTCCGCAGAACCAGGTGCGTCGGGAGATYGCCTACGCGCTGCGCTCCCTCCCCTGGATCAGCGTGCCCACCGTCGCCCTGTTCTTCGCCGAGGTGCGGGGCTACAGCAAGCTTTACGACAACATCGAGGACTCCCCRTACGGTGAGCCGCTCCCCTGCGCCGCTCCGCCGGGCTGGCGCCCTCTCCCCGCCGCCCGGGTCGGCTCCCTCGGCCCCTCCGGGGCAGGCAGCGTACCCCCGTTTCTCCCGATGATGGCACACCTCGTATGAGCCCCGCAAAATCCACCTGGGTACCTCCTGCCTCGAGCTGGTCCCATCTATTTGTCATAGTCCCAAGTTCCCTTTAGGCCCACACAAGGAGGTGCCCGCCCCCGGCYGGCTCAGGGACGGGGCACGACGGCCCGCTCAACGCGCGTCCCGCTCTGCAAAAGAAGGCTTTCCCTTCCCCAGGCGTGGCTCCGGACAAACTGGAGCCTGACCCGCTTTCCCCGAGTTGCGGGAGACTGTCCGACCCTCTTGCCTTGTCTCCTCGATGGGACAGACCCCGCTGCGAGGGCTGTCACGCTTCCCAGGCCCCYGCGGCCCCCAGCTCCTTGCCGGCCCTTGACGCCTCCCGGTGCCACCCCTAACATCCCTGTTCCCCCAGGCTGGTCGGGTGTTTTCCTCAGCATGCTGTCCTTCCTCTTCTTCACCGACATGGGTATCTACTGGATACACCGTGCTCTCCACCACAAACTGCTCTATAAGGTACGAGACGCAACGGTGGGCTCCRGGTGACGGCCCTCACCCTGCGCTGGGGCTGCGGCCGAGCCGCTTCTCCTGGGGAGAAAGGGGAGCCGAGCCCGGCCAAGCGAGGCCTTGCCTCGGTCCGCGACACGACGGGAGCCGAGAGCCCGTCAGGGCCCGCTCCGGGCGCACGTGCCTCTCCCACCCTTCGGGCGGCAACGGCCCCCGGCCCCCTTGGCTCCTGGGTGGCAAGTCCATCCCCGGCCAGGGGGTCCCCTAAAAGGGGCCGGCCTGCTCGGGCCCCGCGCCCGCCTCGGGGCTGATGGTGCACCCTCTCCCCTCAGCGCTTCCACAAGCCCCACCACCTCTGGAAGATCGCGACACCCTTCGCCAGCCATGCCTTCCACCCCGTCGATGGCTTCATGCAGAGCCTGCCTTACCACGTCTACCCCTTCCTCTTTCCCCTGCACAAAGTCACCTACTTGGGCCTTTACATCTTTGTCAAYGTCTGGACCATCTCCATTCACGACGGCGACTACCGCGTCCCCCGCCTCCTGCAGCACATCATCAACGGATCGGCCCACCACACCGACCACCACTTGTACTTCGACTACAACTACGGGCAGTACTTCACCCTCTGGGACAAGATCGGCGGCTCCTACAAGAGCCCCACGGCCTTCGAGGGCAAAGGCCCCCATGACTACTTGCGCAAGCTCCGAGAGAAAGGCCCGGGGGCACCCAACGGCCCCCCGGCCGCCAAGAACGAGTAGGGTTCCCCCCGGCCCGGCTCCTCTCCGGGACGAAATTCCCCGGCCGGATCTCATCCCCTTCCTCCCCAGCCTCTTGAGACTACTTTCCCACGGACAAAGAGCCCCCATCCCCYGATGGCGCGACCGGTGCGGGGCAATTCTCGGCACCCAAAGCCGCTCACGTGGCCAGGGCGACRCGCTTGGAGGCTGATGGGCACTTGCAGCCTGGGCGGGCCTCCCGCCCCGGACAGAAACCCCGGGCTCCGCGTTCCCGCTCGCTATAAGCGCTGATGTTCAGTCCCTACCACCTCTGACACCCACTGAGCTCAGAGGTCCGTCGACACGACCCGTGGGACGACTTCCCTCCTGCTCCTCACRGCTTCCTCCGAGCCGCTGCCGGACCACCTCGTGGGCGCTCTGCTTGGCGAGGCCTCCGGCTCTCGGACGCCGAYCCCTTACCGCAGGCTCGCGTGGTGCCCGTGCACCTTGATGCCGTGTGAGGCCGTCGCTATTGAGACCTGACCGCCGAACACGTGCCTCTGCTACTCCCCATGCCTGGGCGTCCCRCCTCCGACACAGTAAACGCCACCCATCCCGCTACCAATATCGGACATCTCCGGGCTGCGAACCCCTGCCTGGCAGGGACTCGTGCAACGGCAGCGGACGGCTTGGGCGAGCGCTCCGGCCCGTGCCTGCTCCCGAAATGGTGGCATCCAGCCTCGCTGCTGAGTTACGGCCTCACTCTACRCCACAGACCTGCCCTGCTTCCCCTATCGCTCCCCCTCCCGGCTGCCTTTGGATCTCTGCTAAGGTCCCTGCGCTGCTTTGGTACTGTGCTGCTGCTTTACAAAAAGAACAATAACGTGGCACAAAGAGAACAATAACGTGGCACAAAGAGAACAATAACGTGGCACGTGGCAGGGTCTCCATCCGTCCATGCCGTGCACCGTCGTCACCGATTCGCCATCACGGAGTCTGTCGGGACGAGTCAAGTCACGTCGAGTCAAGAGGCTGACGATGCTACGTTTTTTTCCRAGCTGCATTTCACGAAAAAAGCCGCAAACGCCTACCTTTCGGAGATGGCACGGGTCCACCTAACGGCTCCTTGGCATCGCAAGGGCTGGGCCTTGGGACGCGGCAGGGACTCCTCGGYGCTCGACGCACTCTCCTCCTTCCTCTCACCTGGGGATGTCCCACGGGGTGCTGACGGGATGCATCCCAGAAGTGGCGTGCCTGTAGGACAAAGGTGTGCTTTGAGTCCCGTGGGTCCTTCAAGCTCCCTGAGAACTTTGCGGGGTGGGTGGGGAGGAGGAACGGGTGCCTGGAGGGAAGGGGCGGGGGCTTCTCCTCGCTCGAGGGTTCACGGCCGGCTTTCCCCCTTAACATCCAGCGTGCTTCCTGCTGAAACCTTGTCGCCCTGCCTTTGGGTCCGACTCGCATTCAATAAATCTCAGTTGCCAGCTTGGCTGCTGTTTGGTGCCTTTGCCCTCACTCCTGACGCTGTACAAAGCCTGCTGGGACACCCTGTTTCTCCCCTACGACAGCCACAACAGGCTTACCCTGCGCCATTCTGGCAGCAAATACGCGCATCGCCCCCTCCCCTCTTGCCGATACGGCAAAGGGGACAGGGAACATATCACCGACTGCCAGCCCCCCCGACTTCTCCTCCCATGGGTCGACCACAAGAGCTCGACCCCTCCACATGTGAGGGACGGACGCCGAGAGCCTTGGGGGCCCCGCCGACACCCCTGTCGCTTCCTGCCCCACGTGGCTCAGAGGGGACGAGGTCCCGGCACCGGCCGGGGGAGAAGTGCCCAGGGGACGCAGGGCTCCACGGCCTCCYGCCATGCCACTGAACTGTGTGGCATGCCGAAGGTAGAGCGCTCGGCACCGCTGTTCGTGGTCTGCGCGGCTGGAGCCGCCTCTGCTCCCCCAGACCTCCTTACATGTAACCGCATCCCCATATGSTGACGGCGCCTGGCTCTCGGCTTCCCGGCCCGAGGCAGGATGCTGATGGCCAGCGGTACCCCTCCGGACGAACCTGACGTTTACTGCCACCTACCCTGCTCCTGCTGGGCACTTTTAAGGGATGCATGTGGGTTTCCGACTAGCACAGATTCCATRTTGCACCAGCCTGCCTGCCATGCGAACGGCCAAACCCGACTGCCTGATGACGACGCGGTCCTTGCCGGCCGTTGCCGTTCGTTCGCCCCCTCTTCTCTCCTTGTCTCCTGCAAATATATCCAGACCCACACAAAGCTGCGAGCACGGGCTGGAACTTCACCAGTGGCCGTTCACCCGTGGCACGCGGACAGTGTCAGAGTATAGCGTGCAGCTATGTTTCCCAGGTACGGTCYGGCCAGGCTCCCACGCCTGGTGAGCCCCCTCTGGGTTTATAGTGACGCAAAAACCCTTAGAGCRCAGGATTTTGCTGCTCAGGACACTGACAGAGCTGGCCATCGGGGTACTGCCTGTCCCCTCTGATTCCCATCCTTTTCTCTGCTCCCTGGATCGTGCGGACCGGCACCTTCCCCCAAAGTGCCGGCCAGCACCGGCGCTTTCCCTTCCCCTGGTCCCCCTGTATGACGCTTCCCATCTCAGGGAAATCGGTGCTCAGGCACGCAGCGACTTCACCAGTYGCCAGAGGCACACCTCCCGTACCAGGGACGGAGGACCCTCTCGTGGTCCCTCACCATGGCGACGGACCCTCTGCTCCCCACCCCATCCCAGCCATCCCCCTGGCAGGGTACGGCTCAAGGCGACGCCGCTACGCTGCGTGGCGCCTGATGAGCGCGAGAGACACCCGTTCTGCAAGGAGACAACAGCGGGATCTCCCGTGCCGACCGCCCCGGGGATCTCATTCTCCTGCCAGCACAGTCCCCTGCCCGGGCCGTGCTCTGCTTTTGCCTCCCTGCGGACAACTCGTTCTCCCCCACGTGCACAGGAACCCTGACCTCTGTTTGCCGATTAACTTGGAGCCCAGAGAACTACCAAGGATCAAGGCGAGGCCCAGATCAAACACAGCGACAACGTTGCTGACCTTTGCGAACCACCATGCTAACCAGGGCCCGATTCCCTAACAACATTAGACCCTCGGGAAGAGCCCCGGGCCTTCTCATCGCCCCATCTCTCCGCCTTCACTGAGCCTAGCGCACGGCAATGGCCTTGCCAACGCCTAAACCCCACATGCGCAAAACCATGGGGAGTAACAGCCGGGGGATTCGGGCACATGTCTGGCTCRGGGCAGACAGTCCCTGGGAAGACGCTTGGGGAGCGAGAGGCATCTGAGAGCCAAACCTGGCCACATTGGAGCCGGTGGGCAGTGTGAGCCCGGCCGAGTTGTCACTGCATCCGGCTCCGCCACCTCTCRCTGACATCCCTCCTGCGGGCAACCTGCCTGCGCCTGGGCCCTCATGAAAACACCGGCGGGAAACCCCGAGGGACCGGCTGCGTGGCACGGGCGGAAGGTCCGGCAGGGTCGCCCCGATGGCTCCGTCCGGCTATGACAAAGCCCCTCATTTTTACTGCAAGTCACACTCTGGCCTCTACGTGCTGTGCAAGCAGCGCTTTCCTCTGCCTCGCCGGCTCCTCGGCCAGCGGCTGGCCCGCGCCGACGCTCATGCGCCCAAATGCACGGGTAGATGTTCTCGGCTCCTCGCGGCGGCTCTATGCCACTGCCGTGCACAGACATAAGCATGCCTTGGGCACCTTGATTTCTGTGCTGCCCTTCCTCTTTCATCGCCTCCCCAGAGCACTTCTCATTGTACAGCCTGTCTCCCACCTGGCGTGCACGCCCAAGCCTGACCCTTAGCTGGGAAGGCAGCACCGCAGCACAAAGGGCGTTGTTTCACCCGGCACCTTTACAACTGAGGGCGGTCTCCATTGCTTTTACATGCTTCCCTGCCACTGCCTGTGGTAAGGGACGACTGCTCCGTTCTGACAGCTCGGGACACGCACGGTACGTGAGTCACGTACTCCCCCGGCAAGGAACCGTGATGGACATCTCCCAGGGGAAGGAAACATGGACGAGCCCACAGGTGTTCCTCCCTACGAGCTGGTGCAGAGGAAAGAGCGGATGGTGCTCTGGCTGCCTGTGGTGCCAGGGTACCGCAAGAGCAGGTTGGACTCCCTCTACGGCGCACAGGCRGCACTAGCTGGGATGAATTAAAACACAAAACACACACGGAAGCAGGTCCCCCATGCATGTGACAACACCCCGCCAGATCCAGGCTCCTGCCCGCTCTTCCCTGTGCCTGTGCCCGCGAGCTGCCCCACACCCCGGGGATGCCTTGCATTCCAGCACTTCCTGCAAGCCCTTGCCCCTGACTGTGGCAAAGGCAAAACCCTCCATTAGTTCGACCGCTTCAACTGCACGTCCCAAAAATCAGCAACGGAACAGACGTGACACACGATAAACCATTGGCCTCCAGTTGACACGAGCCCTCTGCCTACCTCCGGGGGCCATACGTGCTGCTCCGGGCAAGGGGCCTCTCGGCACCAGGGAACCCCGGCCGCGTGGGGGTTTGCCTGCGGTCGGTGCAAGGGCCACCTGTGTGACGCAGCGAAGCAAGGCAAAGGAGGTCCAGCACATCTAGATGAATTCCCAAAAGCCGTGCATAGAAGTGAAGATTAAACCTCGTGAGGACTACTGCCCTACACCCAGCAACACGCACACGAGACAGAGCTGAATTTGGACGCACGTGCAAAGGCAGGGCCAGGCGTTTCACAAAAGGGAGCCCCGAGCGAAGCGGAAAAAGGACCGGGTCGAAAGCCTGACCCGAGCCTCGGTGGCACGTTCCACTATCTTGCTGCCGGCACGCTGCTTTCCCTAGCCGGGGTGAGCGAGGGTTACCTCCGCTCTGCCCACACTGAGCCCTGCCTCGGCGATGCCTCACCCTGACCCACCAAAAGCCCGGAGAGCAGGCGGAGGCGGGCGCCCTCCTGGGAGCTGCGGGGCGAGCGGTGACCCTTGGCGGCTGGCACCTCGCAGGAAAGTCCTACGAATGAAACGGCATCGTCCCTAGTGCGAGGAGATCCTGTGGCCTCCCACGGTCCGTCTCCTACTCAAGCACGGACAGGACACCTTGCATCCCCACCGGACAAAGGGATGCGTCTGTGGCACCGCAACACCCGAGGACGGGGAGATCGGGACCTCCCGGTCACACATGTGCCATGCCGAGACCGCCAGCACAGGACGCGTCCTCCCCTGTGGCCTTAGGGCACCGTGCTGCGGAGAGACACAATTCTGCATTTGGAACCCTAATGCTGCTGCTACCACAAGATGGAGGTGTTGCTCACGGCACGCCGGCGGCAGGAGCGGGACTTGGGCAGATGGCCTTCCTCGTCCTCCTCGTTGTCCCAAAAGCGTGGTGCCCAGAGGCAGGAGTGGCTTTGCCGCACCGGCTCTGCCGAATGATGTGCGCGGGGCAACCTGGAGCTGTCGGAGACTGCATGAGGCACGGCGGCACGGCAAGGACAATTCTGCGAGACGCGCAGAAAGCTATGGAGCCTGACAGGACCACCCTGCTGCAGTCCTTGCGTTGCTGCCCACCCAGCTCACCTGCTCCCCGTCACACAGACTGAGAGCGCGCCCTTGTCCCTCCATCCCCTCTCTCCCAGAGGCACCTGGCCATGCAGCCCTGCGACTAGCCAATGCCAACCCCAGCGCCTCCGAGGATGCCTCGAGCGTGCGCCTGCCGCTTCGGACTCCGTCGCGTCCCCTCGCCCCGGATTCATGCTTCCCTACCCCGTGGCTCCCCTCATGCCCCTCTAAACCCTGGTGCCCTGGCAAATGACAAGACCCTGGTCACCTGCTTATGGGCATGACGGAGTTAAGCCCCACCAAAGGGGCTGGCATTCAACAGGCCGGCAGCACAGCCAGGGTGCCGGCTGCACTGACCTCTGTCTCAGGAGGCCTCTCCTGCCATGTGTGGTTTTGCGGTTGGACGCGGACAAGGTGGAGGCGGACCGAGGCCTCTGAACCCAAGAGCTACTGCCGGCACCTGCGGCCGGGGTGCCTGGCCCGACGGCTGGCATGAGCGACTCTCCCACTCTGCCAAATGGCCGTCCTGGCCCGTGCTTCGCCCGGTCCCCAATAGCAACCACGAAGCTCGGCTCAAGAGCTGAAGGGCTTGGAGATTTCCTGAACCGGCCACATCTCCCACCCGTTTCAGCATGGCTGAAGAAGACCTCGGCGCCATTGTGTGCCATCGGGTGAGCCGGGCTAAGCGCCGGTCCCTGGAGTAGCACGTCTCTCGCCTGCCCGCCAGCCCCTCGGCGCCGCAGGCTTTGCCCGAGACCCAGCTTTGCGCCGGCCCCCGAAAGAATGATGCACCCACTGCAGCCGGTCAGGGTTAGGAGACCCGATCGCCTGAGCGGCGAGCCAGCCAGCGTGCTGAGAAGGACAGACGGACAGCAGGATGCAGCACAAGAGGACAGGTTACACACAAAGACGGGGAGACMCATGGCACGGCGGGACCGGTCGTTGGAGCCCTAAGTGACGTGAAGAGGCTGCTTGGGCAAAAAGTTGGCGCAAAGCGCAGTAACAACTGCTCCAGCTCAGCTGTGGAGCTCAGATTTCTTTAGACATCTGCTTCTCCTTATTACACGACTGCACCCTCCTGTAGGGCAGAGGCGGGCACAGGACGGCCRGCTACCTGTCCCGAAGAAAGCGCGCCACTCCGGGGAAGCCTGAAAGCCATAACCCTGGAGATGGCCTCTGCTCGCGCAGTTTTTTGCRCAAATGCCGCTGTTTACCATCGCACCAGGATGTCCATACCTGGCCYTTCACGTAACAGCTTGGCACGGCCCAGAGCACGTGAGATGCTCACCAGGAGAGAGTGCGATGGGACGCGTCCCGCGGCTCCGCTGCCACCCGCCCCTTCCCACGCCGCCCCATCCCGCTGGGCCGCTTTTGCGACACCACGCCTGCCTGGGGGCAAAGCCGCCTCCCTCCTTTCCCAAGGACTGAGGCACAGACGCAAGCTGACAGCACCCACTCCCACCACGGGGGGGTCGCGTCGCCGTGCTGAGCCCCGAGCCGGGCAGATGTCCGGGGTCGGCTCCCGGTTTGGGTGTGTGAGGCGGTGTGCTGCCGCACGACATGCCGCCAGGTTTCAATAACATCCTGGGAGGTTTCTTGAGACCGAGATTTTATAGCCTGTTAGTGCTGAGCGCGCGCTAATGCCTTCGGGTGTTTGTCGAGCGAGAAAGACGGGGCACGCGCAGGAAAAAAATTGCGGTCAAGCGACTTAATTACTTCTGTGAGAGCGCTCTCTGCGTACGCGTCTCCTTGCGCAAAGGTCACCGGGACCGTTACACCCGACGGACAGCGGCGCTGAAGGGCCCTTATGCTGCAATAATTCCCCAGCCCCAGGAGAAAAACTATCGACACGATTCCTGATAACCGGCCTAGTTGYGGGGCAGATCCACAAACACCCCAGGGATCCCGGTGAGCGACTGATTTAGCAAACGCCCCTTTTCACGCAGCCTCTTCTATACATACAGCCACYGGTTCTGAGTTGCTGCAGTCTACGAGGATTAGGATGTATATTTGGAGAAGTCCTTAAACCCAAGAGAAAAGCCCACAGCACTTTGCGCCGGCCTCTACGAGTCACAAACGCACGTTGCAAAAAACCAGGGCTCCCCGGGGTCTGCCGGTACAACCCCCAGGCCACTCGTCAGGCACACTCTTCCCATATTCACGGTGAGCACTGGCCCGGCAAAGGGACACTCCCGTGCCTGACCGGCAAAGACCCAAACTGCCACGCACCCACGCCTACCATCAGCATCACGCTTCTACATGGAGAAAACGTTGGCAAAGCCGGCTCTGACTTCCTCCCAGCTGTGCCGCGCAGCGGGACTGCTATGTGACAGCAATGCAACGCCGATGGCTGACCTCAAGGCTGCCGCTCGGTCCCTGTCCCCTTGTACAGAGTCCTGCCGCTGCCCACGGGGGAGCTGCGCTGCTCGCGCTCACCGCTCCTTCTCGAAACCCGTCCCGCCTGTTTACCCCCTCCTCCCGCCCTGCCCTGGCTGCCTCCCAGCTACGATGGCTGGCCGCTGCTGCTGTGACAGACGCTAAGTAAGGAGCCTCCATCGCGGGAGACGCTAATGCGGCAGCTCGTACGCCAATGTGACAATTACATATTGTAATTAGCCCGCATGGCAATTTCTATGTGAGAAAACTGTGGCAGATGTGGATAATGGTCCCCGCTTCGCGCACCGGCAAGCCCACGGCGAGGCGGCTTATTAACGACCGCACGCCGGGCRACGGGAGTGCAATTTATGGCAAATGTCTGTGCTTTCCATGCTGGAAATGGCAGCCTGCATAGCTGCTCCTTTCCCTTAGCCTGCACAGCATCGATTCGCAGAAGCGTCCCTCAGTCCCGGTTTTGGCTCCAGCTTTCAGCACGCCCTCTTGGCCGTGTGCGGCAGCACTGCTCCGCCGATATTGACGGGGATTTGCCGGCCTGCGCCTGCCCGCTCCTGCGCTCTGCCAGCAGTGGGAGGTGGGATTCGGGAGCTGTTCTCGGTGACGTGCAGATGCAGAGCGCTCCCTGGCYTTTCCTGCGCCGGTTCCCCGACCTCCATGCGCTTCGCTTGACATCGGAGCCTTTTCTGCTGCCGCTGATGACGGCCGAGTGGATTTCCTCTGCGCCCAGCTTGCTAGTCTTGTTTGCCATAGCTTCCCTGTCCCACCACACCCAGAGCATTTGCTTGCCTCCTTTCATCTAGTACACAATACTCTTCCGCACATCAAGCAGTGCACATTCGTGTACCGCATACCGCACGCTAAACACCATCCTTTTCAGAGAGACCCCAGGCACAAAAAGCGACACGCGATGCRCAAGTGTAACGATCGGATGCCTCTGGTGAAAGCCCTTAGCCGCTGCCTGCAGAAAACACGTACGACCGCTGTCCGCCTCTGACGAAGGCTCTGAGGCCAAACCCGCGAGCGGGATGACACGTCTTCCTCGGACCTGTTGACGGCCACTGACAGCGCGGAAATGCCGTCCATCTCTCTTGTCAGGAGCTGGGTTGTGCTGCCGACCCGCCTGCCTGGCCTGCCTGGTTTTGGCACTGTTTCCCAGACAACTCCTTGCGAATCTGCCTGCGCCACTAAATACCTGCGCCGGCATCTTCTCTGCAGCGGGGGCTGCGACTGGCCCCGCATGCTCGCTCTGCACCCTTCGCCTAACGCCTGAAAACTGCTGCATCTACCCGAGAGCCCATCCTGAGGTGGCAGAAAGGCACGGCCATCCTTGGCAGGCGGCCGCGGGCCCTGGCCGGCCCTGTTTGCAAGGGGATGCTGACAACTGGCTGATGCTGCCCGTGGTGTGGCCGCAGTCCAGCAACCCTCGGCGAGGCTCTTCAGAGCCCCTGCACCCTGATGATTGCACCCTCTGCCTCGGCTGAGGTACCCGGAGAGGAACATCCCCGTGCACGCRCGCCCGACGCCGCATGGCTTTTCTTCATTAAAGAAAATATTTACACACCCGCACCCTGACACAGACATGTATATCTAAATCTATACAATTCATATATGTGTGTGTATATGTATACATATTTTTATATAGAAATATATTTTTTGTATATTTCTAATAAATATTTATATAAAATATTTTTATATATAGATATATATTTATATGCATATCTAAATGTGTATATAACTATATATATTTATATATGCATATAAATATACACATGCACACGTAAATATATATATACACTTTATATATAGATAGATAGATATATACTTTATATATGTGTATATATATAAGGCCCACAAATGAGATTCTGCTGACTCCCAGTGGAGGAAGATGCTCTTTGAGGGCTCCATTTTTTCAAAAGGACAGCGTGACCGGAGCCTGGAGGGACACATACTTCAGCCGATGCGTAGGAAACCGATGATACTTAAAATCATCCATGCTCACATGAAATGCAGATACTACATGGATTCTGTAAATGCTCCAGTAGATTTATTGCTACATAAAAGGGGCTGCAGGCACAGGAGAGGGACGTGGGTGCTGCATTATACGTGCCTGGTCCTGCTGGGGACAGGCTCCTGGGGAACATCACCCCCCGAGACATCCCTCCTGCTAGGAAGTCTCCGTGCCTCTTGCAAAACACACGCTCGTCAGCGAGGTAYGGTTACTAATCCTTAGCCAAGGACGGCTGGGAGTGGATCCTGTCTGCCATAAGCATGAGACCGGGCGGTGTCATTGTCCTTCCACCCCGCGAGTGGCCAGCGCCATCTGCGGAACGAGTGGGAGCGATCGTGACCCCGCCGTTACCACTGCCCTGCTCGCCGAGCGAGCCGCCCTTCCCTTGTGATGGGAACACGTGCCCAGGGAGACATTTACCTTCCCGACTCAAAGCCGCACTGCCACAAAGCACAGCTCTGAACAACAATGCGTGTGGCAGCCACAGCGCTGCAAGAAACTGCCGGAAAAGAGGAGGTTCCCGTGTCACCGGTCGGGAGAACTCGAGAGATTGGCGGCGAACCTAGCGACGCTTTGTGGTCCCTGGCTATCTCCCTTTTTTTTCCAGGCACGGATCAAACCCATTACCCTTGGATCCGTTCAAAACCCACACAGACACGCTGCCTGGCCGATAACCTCTGCCTTGCCTCTGTTCACCTACACGTAGGGGAAAATCTGACCCCAGCGTCTCCGGCACGACCATCCCCCAAAGGGCCGGTGTGCTCGCGTGGCACAGACCCGGCTCTCGCGAAGCCTGTCGGTCCTCAGGGCACCCGGATGCCTCCCCGTCCGCTTCCGCACGGACAGAGCCTTGCTGATTGCAGACACACGGAAAAGGCACCAAGATGTGGTGCTGCACGTGCCTGGTGACTTGGAAGCCTCCGGCCCTGCGAGAAGCTAGCCTTGCTGACTAAATACGTTACGGATTTGACAGATGATCTGTCCCTTTCCAGGTATGGTATCCTTCCAGACACCTACTGCGTGACACCGCTTTGCAAGCAGGCTGAGACAAGACTGGTGTCTACTGCTTGCATACCCAAATTAATATGCTCTGTACCCTCCAGAATTGCCTTCTGCTCCTTTTGGCTGACCTGCTGCCTGTCAGAAACGTGGTAACCTTGGGGCTATCCTTCCCACACGGCGCTACCTTCCTCTGAAGATAGCCGAGACTGATCTTTTGGGAGACTGTTTTACTTTGGGAACTACAAAGAGACCAATCTACCTGGAAAACGGCTCCCCTGTAAAAGACAACACGTTTCCATGCCTCCGTCTGAAGTACTGCTTTCCCTGGGCTAYGCACAGATTAATTAAAACCCCCACCCTCCCACTGAGCATCCCCAGGACCTGCATCGGTGCCTTCTTGCTGCGCAAGGGGACTTTGTACCCCAGGTTTTGACTCGAGCCCATTTGCTTGGCATTTGAGCGGAGAATCGGGGACTCGTTCGTGCAGGGAGCCTGGCGGCAACCCGCACCATCACGATGCTGGGGAGCGAGAGCCATGTGCGAGGGCCAAGACCTCCCTCTGCTGTCATCGGGGTGGTGCCGCTCCGAAATCGCCCCGGCCCGGCTCTTGCCCGTGCTGCTTGCTGGGCAAATGCCGGACACGGACCGGGAGGGACGGGGCCGCAGCTTCTCGAGCACAATACGGGGCACAATGTGACCTTGCCGGGCTCGCGCTGCCGGCCATGCCGTATTTTGCCCTAGTTTACATGAGATTTCTTCCCAGCTTGTCTGTCATTCACCAGACTGCAAGCGCCTAYGGACGGAACAAAGCGACGAGCAGCTGGGGGTGACACCATCGCCCTCGCTGCTGGGACCGTGCAGCAGGGCAGAGCGGTGCGGCAACCCRCTCGGGGTCCCGAGGAGGCTGAGCTGCGGGGCTGGTACATGCGGCTCTGCGTTATCCTCTCCACCAGCCACGCCATGATCCAGATTACTCTTTTTCACTAATCCGGTTATTAAACCTGAGACACAGACTTTCCCACTTGCCCCCCTCGAGTCCAGCTGATGAGCTCTGGCCCGAAGGCGGGGGTCGTCACCGAAGAACCTTTACAGCCGTGGCACGGGACGCAGCTTCCCTTGCCTGCGGCCGCTGCCAAACTTCAGTCCTTCTTAGACACGGATAGAGAGGGGCAGGAAACCCGAGCCTGAGCGAGTCCAGCTAAGGCCAAAGCATTGTCACACTGCAGGCTGCTGCTGGCCAGCAGCGCTGGGTGCCGACAGACACGGGTTTTGTCCCATCCCGTCTGTCGCCCCGGTTAGCTGGCACCTCCGTCCCTGCCCACATTSGCCACCCGTTTAGCCCGTCTCCTTTCCCTCCTCGGCTGTCTCGGGGGACCGCTCGCCCTTGCGGCAATAACGAGTGGCTTTGCTAGAGCTCTGTGAGTGGCAAGATCCGAGAGCTGTAGGAAGTGATTACTGCTCGGGATTTCGAGGCAGGGGTTCTTGGCTTGAGAGGGCAGAGAGGGGAAAGGAAAGGATTAGTGATCTGCGGGGCTCAGTTTATGCCCCATTGAGAGATTTGGCTCCTCTGGCAAAAAGGCTGCCAATTGTTCACGTCAAAGCCAGAAGACCCACGGATCGCCGTCTAAGTGACTGCTCRGAGCAGCGCCTTGCAGAACTTCTCAAAGGACGAGCACCGTGGCACACGGACGCAACTCAGCCACGCCGAGCTTCCCGTCCAYGCCAGACGGGATCGGTCCTCGGGCTTCCGCTTTCACGGCAGATGCCGGATCCCAAAAACGCAACATGTGACAGCCCCGAGGGGGACGGGAGGGCTCAGAGGTCCCGTCCCCTGAGACCTTTCATTCAAAGGCAGGTCCTGCCGAGACCGGATGCTTTCCTTTTTGAAAGCTCCCTGCATCCCTCGACCCCGCAACAAAGGGCCGCCTTCCCAAGAGAGACATGCTCTCTTGCTTCTCAGATGAGCCGGAACAAAGGCGACTTGCCAGCCCTGCTCAGAGACCTGCCCACTTGACACATGCCTTGATTTGCTCGCTCTGGGAGCGAGCCACGCTTGCGGCCCTTCTTCCCGCGGCAGCAGCAGGCTCTCGCCCCTGGCATCCCTGCGCACCGAGCTCTCTGCCACGTTGGGGCTGAGATCGGACTCCGATGGCGGGATGGGCTGTTTTACTCCCTGACCCAACTCCAGCAACATGCAATGCCTCCTTTAAACGACTCTATCCTCTCTCTCAGTGAGGCTCTGCRGGGGACAGCTGTTCCAGCCCCCGCGGTCCCCTAAACCCTCCGGGATCTCTAGGGCTGCGCCGGGGAAAGGTGAGGGGGACAGGGGAAGGAAAACTGGGGGGCCGGGGGCTCCTCGCCTCGCTCTTGGAGTTCATGGCATTTGCTGCTGATGAAATCCAGATGTACCTTAAAATAAACTCTGCTCTGTTCCCCCTTCCCTTTACGGCAGGAGACGGGTTTTTTTTTCAAGAAACAAAAAATACCTTGGCAAAGGAAACATGTATTTCCCTCTGGAAAGAAAGAGCTATTCATCTGTTAGCATTTACCAGCACTAGGTTCAGCCAAGAGGTCCCCGCTACCGCTCTCTCCCTCACACCTACCACGGTGACCTGGCGGGAGGGAGTCCCGCGGGGGGGGCGGGGACCCTTCTCAGCTTCGTGCGTGAGCGGACGGTCGCGTCGCTCGGAGCGCCCCTCCAAGAGTGCAAAATGAGGGCCGGGAAGAGGACGGCGACCCCCCTGCGCGTTGATTTCCTCCATTTAGAAACTGCTACAAAGCCGGTTCCTCATTTCTTACTATTTCTTATTCTATTCTTCCTCTGTTCCTTATTTTCGGGGGGATTTGACGGGGCAGAGTGGGTCGTTTCGTGGGAAATGGGATGGATGCTCGGATGCGGCGCTGCTTTCGGCAAATGCTGCTGCAGCCTTTTTGGGTCCCTCTCGCCTGCCCGCCACATCTGCGCCGGAGAGCAACCTGCCATGGGGATTCCTGCGCAATAAAACTCCCTTATTGACTCTGCCCTTACCCACAGTGACCTCCGGTCCTCTGGAGGGATGTCACACTGAGTCAAGACCGCTAAAAGCTTTATTAGGAGGGCTTATAATTGTCTTGACTCGATAATTGAAATACACTAACTAGGTTTCTAGGTGAAAGCACCTTGGGGAAAGCTCTGGACAATGTTTCTGCTATTAAGCAAGCGAAATAAGGGGGAGCGAGAGTGCCTCGGTGCTGTCCACAGGACTTATAAACTCTCGTTCCTTCACTGCCGGGTCACATCCATTTCCTTCGAAGATTTCCTGACAACGTTAGAAATGCCAGAACAGCGCACGAGGTGGAGGAGACGCAACCTGTTAGTCTACTCTCAGCAACTCTGAGACAAACGAGGCTAGAAAGCAGGTAAGGCCTTTTCTTAGCAGCAAGACTGTGCCCAGAACAACACCTCTGGCTTACAGAGACAAGTTGGGGCYGACCAACAGGCACAGCTCAACTCTCCCGTTGTCTCCTATGGTCACCCCCGCTTCCCGTCCCCCTCGGCAGGGGGAACCTGCAGATGAGTGGGATGCGACCCCTCAGCCCGTCGCGGCAGAACGGACCGCAGACCCCTGCTCAAGCRGGCTTGCCTGGCTAGACATGGGAGCAAAAGGAGACCGCGCCAACGGGAGGGGAGGAAAATGAGAGAGGAAGGATCACCCGGCATTTGAAAGCGAGACTCTCTTTTTCCTCACACCGTCCTAGACTCCCGAGGCAT
Organism: Phoebastria nigripes; assembly: GCA_035582835.1. Taxonomy (NCBI): domain Eukaryota; kingdom Metazoa; phylum Chordata; class Aves; order Procellariiformes; family Diomedeidae; genus Phoebastria; species Phoebastria nigripes. Next base: position 4,081,584 of record JAYKAV010000334.1, on the reverse strand, counting down.
GATCTCCATYGGACAAGTCACATAACGCATATCCGCCCAGGCTCGGGCCACGACATCCCCGGTGCTCAGTGTGAGCAGAGCTGGGTGCGGGTGAACCGCCTTGGACGCACAAGCTGTATGCCCACATTAAGCTCAGTGCTGAGATGAGCCAATAACTCCTGCTGGCTGCAGAGCCTGAGATGGAGCCATGCAGAGGGGACCCTCCAGCCGGCAGGACAGCTGGACGCTGACCGCCGGGAGCCTGGGCAGAGCTGGCCCCGGTCCTTCCTTGACACCTGGGCACAAACCCGCTGCTCTCCTTCTGCTTCAGATACCTGCTCCCCATTCCCACCCCGGCTCCATAACACCCTGGACTCAGCACTGCCCAGCACCAAAAAAGCCCGCAAGTTACAACAATTTCCTTCAGTACGGCCGCACGAGCCCCAGGCAGGGATGGGGCAAGTCGCTCTCTGGAAGGGGCATGCGAGAGGTGCGTCTCGCTGCCTGCAGCAGCACCGGGGAAGTCCCCGCAGTTGGGAGTCCAGCACTTTGGCCCGTGCCGATAAATCAGGGTTGCGGCCACTGGCAACAGTCCTGCACCRTCCCTGCATAACTGTACATCATCGCCGCCGCGCTGACGAGTTACGCTGCCACACGGGCACGTTACCTACGCTGAATGTTTTATGGGTGAGCACGCAGCTAGCTAACTTGACCCTGGGCGGAAAGAGCAGCTGCACTGGCACAGCTCAAACCCGCCTGCCAGGCGCAACGGGTGGGAGAGGTGGCGGGAGGGCCYGGAGGGACGCCGGGGGCCTCCGGCTCCCACCGGCAGCTCAGGTGAGACAGGGCTCACCTTCCCAGCTCTGCCCAGGTAGGAAGATGGCAGAAATTGGGGTGGAGAGTTCTGAGGGCTACCAGAACCATACCAGGGGGAAGTCTGTCACCATAACATATGAAATCATTTGYGCCTTCTCCTCTCTCCTCTCAACATCCATCCACGCCTTCATCTTCCCATCCAGAGGCAGACRGAGCTCCTCGTCGCACTCAACCCACCCTCTCAGCAACAAGGACCTGAGCCGACGTTACTGTCCGCCGAGCCGCCCCGCTGGCAGGTCCCTCGCTGGCCTCTTCTCCTCGCGCCCCGGCGAGGAGCCTGACCTCACGGCGGGTCTGACCGATCGCTGGGAAAACTGCTTACCYGAAACAGCCCCCCAGCACCGTGACAGTGCTTGACAAAAACTAGACACGAAGCGCTACTGTTGACCCACAGGATAATCTCCCCAATGCATATAGACTGCACAGACCTCATAAATCTTCAGTTACAGGAAACCAAAGTTTTTACCAGCTGCTCTTCTCCCGGGACATAGCAAGGAACCTCAAACCAACGCTCAGAAACACATCACTGCGCAAGGCCGGTAGACGTTTAAAACCGATGGGGGCTTCCTGGGGATGGCTCCACATCAGTAACTGCCAGAACTACCAGAAACATGGATTAGAAACTGCCTTGGAGAAAGAAAAGGGACCAGGTGCACRTGCTGTGGGCAGGACCTCTGGGAACAGACATGAGCAGCAGAGAGCTTCCACAAGATTGGAAGAGGTTCAAAACCACAAGCCAAGCAGATCCCACGCGGCGGGCCACCCTCCTCGTGGTCAACGGTGGGATTAAAGTGTCCAGAACAGCTACGGCACCAGGACAACCACCTCTCCTGTCTATCCCTGCTCACCTGGCTCAAAACCTTTGATCCACACGCTCAGTACACCAGGAAAGCAGCGTGAGCGCTGCCGAGCCTGCTCCAACAGCGAATCCCTCCCATCGCGCAGGCAGGGAAGGGCGATGCTCGTCGAGAGCGTGCRCCCCTTTTCCCTCCTGGCAGACCCTGCAGGTCCTGACGTGGAAAGGCCTCGTGCTCCCGGCGTGGCCATGCTCGGCGGCACTGATGCGGGTCCGGGGCACCCCTGTCGCAACAGGGTCCCTGTGCACGGGGCGCATGGTTACTCGGTGCGTGCGCAATAGCCGCTGGCCTAGGATACGTGGGCGTCTGCGTGTGCAGCCACAGGTTTGGCATCTAATTTCAAACATCCCAAAACTGGCAGACAAACGGTAAGAGCAGAAGAGCAGTAGATCATCGGTAGGAGCTGCAGGTTGCTAGCTGCAGCAACAGAGGGGAGTCGGATTTGTTTGGAAATGCAATTTCCAGCGCCGTCCTTCCCAGCACGCTGCACCCAGACCGCGATTGCCCCGTGCAACCCTCTCTCGGCCTGCCCCTGCCTGATGCTCCAGGGCTCCCCACGGGACCTCTCACTTTCATCACCCCCTGTGCAGCCACAGGTGACATTGGTGACAACCCGGGCCTGGAACACCATTAAACCTCAGCCTGGACACTTACACAGGCAATCACGCTGCTTCCCACCGATACCGGCGTGCTTTAGGCCCACGTCCCGGGTTGGGGGGCCCACCCTGCCAGGGGTGCGTGTGGGAGGAAAAGAGCAGCTAGGCTTTGTTAGGGGGTGGCGGGAAAACCTCATGCATCCCCCAGAGAGAAGAAGCTGCAACTCCTTTATTTCGCTTTATTTGACTTTATTTCGTTTAAAGTCATTCTACTTGACTTTATTTCATGCCATGCCATGCCATGCCATGCCATTTTATTTAACTTCCTTGCATTCTGTTTCACTAGGATCCCAAAGTCCTCCCAGGAGAAGAGGACACGCTCGCTCGCGGCCACAAGGCCCGGTTTCGGGGAGGGGGCCCCGAGCATCCCCGAGGGGAGCGGGCGGCGGGGGCGGGCTGCGGGCGCGGAGCGGCGCGGGGAGGCGCGGAGCGGCGCCGCTGCCCATTGCACATTCTCTCCGGGCGGCGGCGCG
>JAYKAV010000334.1:3874365-4078363 GCA_035582835.1 Phoebastria nigripes | reverse complement strand
GGGGACGGGGAAAGGGGGTACGGAGGGCGGCAGCGCTGCCGCCAGCTCCGCGCACAGCCGCTCGTCCCCGGTCCCGCTGCCGCGAGTGGGCTGGCGGGGCACCGGCCGCGCCGCTCGGCCTCGGCGACAGCGCGACGCGCTGCAGCCCCCCGCGGGTCTGCTGCGGGGGAGGGAGGTGGCGGGGGGGGGTGCCCGCTTGCTGCTCGGAAAATAACTTGCGCGCCTGCCGGGGTTTGAGTGGATCCCGCGTGGGGACGGCCGGCATCCCCCCGGCGCCCGGCGGGGAAGGGTCGCGGCGGCGGGGAGGCAGGTTGCTGGCGAAGCAGCCCTGGCTAGATCTAATAGCTCGTTTGCTGCCTGCAATTTGCCCCGTTCGCAGAGTGGCAGACGTTTAGACGCGAGGTACTGCTGATCTCTGCCTACAGCTATTCCCACATCTCCCTGATCCATCTCAAACGAGTGGCACTGGCGGATTTAAGGGTTCATTTCCAGCAAGCTGAGCAGCGGTAGCTGCCGGGCGGCCAAGGGCACGCGCTAGCGAGACGGGCCGGGTCGTCCCCTCCGCTCGTTCGCCAGATGGGAAAGGGGAGTCCCTCCAGCTAGGAGCGGGCAGGCGGTGGGCAGCAACTCTTCACCTAGAGATGCTCATGTCAAACATCTCTACGCTCGGAAGCTAGGCAGGGGGAGGTGACTTCTGGTAGAAGACATTGTTATTTGTGAGGCACCGTGCCCTTCTCTGTAAGAAGGGTTCCTCTCTGCATTTCTGATCCATCCTCCACTGCTCCTTGAAGAAGAGGGGGAGAGGCGTTGCTCATTGCAGAAAAACATAGAAACTGCTATTTCTGAAAGGATCCCTGCTCAGGCTCAATTCACTGGCAAGTTTTGCTGCCAGGACTGTAAAGGCTCCCCCTCGCCCCCCCTTTTCCAGACAACCACTGCTTTAGGGGCAATGAGGAATTACACTCAGGCTGCCCAGGTGCCTGCTATGGAAAGCTGCAGCCTTACAGAGTCTACTTTATTTTTTAACTATCCACACGCTAGACTACACTAAGTTGCCCCACTTGACCCTCCTTGCTTACGCTGCCTGTGTCCCATCACATGCCCAAAAGGCTGCCGGGAGGGTGAGGGGGGACCAGCCCGCTGAGGGACGAGGCACACTCTAGGCGAGGCTTCGAGCCTTCAGCGACATCTGTGTTTGCCTCCTCCAGGCAGTGCTTTCCTTTCTGGGTGCCCTATAATTTCCCCTTTTTGCTACTTGTAGGATGAGAAGGAGCCAGCCACGAGGCAGGACTAGCTTGAGGGCCACTGGAGGGGCATGCACAGGGCTGGTGCCGCTCCTAAAGCCCTGCTCCTCCACTTAGAGGATGGGAAAAGCTGTTCCAACTCCCCTTGAAAATCTGCTTCGCCTCCTCTACCTCCTCAACATTTGGCTGTTTTTAGCATAACACAGCTACCCCATTTTAGAAAAAACACGACACTTGTCTCTCGTCTACAGAAGGACATTTGTAGCATTTTCCCTTCCGTCTCCCCACGGCTTTCATCTAACCCAGCTGCCCGGGTCAGGTAGAGAGCTGCTTTGGCAGGAGCAGCCTCTACCGCCTGGACATGCAGCGACAGATCTAAGAGGGTGCGGTAACCCCGGCGCTATCCGGAACAGGACTAATAGGAAGCAGTGGGAGTTCAACAAAGTTCGCCACTGTTCGGTCTTTCCTCGTTGCCTTAAGCTTTCAGAGAGGATTTGCCTGGAGAATGGAATCGCTCTCGCTGGTGGCGTGGCGCACGGTTTCATACAAAACCCGTCCCTTCCGCTGCTTTGAGGTGGGACACGCAAATTTTAAAGCCCAGGTACTGCACGTCACCAGGAATGGTTTATTGGCACTAAACAACAGTTCTGAGTTCTCCCTAGCACTAGTGTTTTAAATCAGGGCCTGCTTTAATAAAAGGGACGAGAAGGAGCCCGTGTGTCCTAGCCTCTGTTACAGACCGCACAGAATTGCTAACGCCTAGGAAGCCAAAAGGCTGGGTTACATGGTGCTCAGGGATCTCGCTCTTTGTCACAAGCACCGAACAATCCCTGTGTCCCCCACCTCCCCTAGGTCTCCGGCGCTCCTCTAATACCAACAGAAAATATTGCAGTCAAAAAAGCAGTCCTCTCTCAGGGACATTCTCATAAGGGGCAGTACTTGGACCGAGCATCCTAGTGCCATGCGGCTACAGTCCCTTTTCTGGGACGCATCCTGCTCCCGTGTGTTTGGCAGGTCACTCAGCCATATGCTACGCGCTGGCTCGCGCCCCAAAACTCCCTGCCCTTCCCCGGCTCTCGACTGCGGTCCTGACACAGCCTTGTGGGACAGCTTAGAGCCCAGGCTCAGCTCAGAGGCGAAGGAAAGCGTGGCGCGGGAGGTCGGTGCTGCCTGTCACTACTGCAGGTGACATCGCCAGGGGACCGGAGCGAGAGGGAGGGACGCATCGCCCTGGCCAGAAGCAAGGAGGGGAAGAAAGTCCAAACCCTTTGTGGCTCCTCGGGAGCCAAACGCAGCTTACTCGGCACCGTCAGTAACAGGCTCAGAGCCCTCTTGCCCTAGACACCAAAGACACAAGCGCAAAACATTACTTGGATTCCTCGTCTGGATCCTCACCGCCAGTCGCATCCTTGCCGGGCAGGCTTGTGCAGCTTGCATGCATGGCTACAGTAAAACTTCTCGGGAACCTCAGTGAACAACAAGACCAGTCACCTAAACCCCTGCGCTTAAGTGGCTTTTCTTCAGCTTTTCTGACTCCAAAGCACCAGCAAGCAAGAGACCAAACGCATGACTCCAGAGACCATCAGCTTCGAGACAGAGCRGGTTTTGTTCCCTTCTGAGGCCCTCAACTCTACAGGACTCTTGGTGAGTGTTAAAACGGACAGACCATTGCAAAGCAGGCACCGACACGTGACAGGTCTTTTCTAGGACACCGCTGACAGCAGAGAAGCATCCCCAGGGCAAGACAACTGCTGCCTACACCCCCCCCCCGGGCTGGCGGCGCTCCCCAAAGCCCTTCCAGCAGCCGCAGCACCGCACCCTGCCCTCCTCTTCCTGCAACCAGCCCCTGGTTACCGAGGCAGCGGCTCATGCGCAGCCCGCCCTCCGGTCCCTTAACAGCCTCCGTGCTCTTGCCTACGCATCCCTACTCAGACCTGGATGTGGGTACTTGGCTCYAGGATTTTACATTTCTAGAGTACATCCCCACCATCCCACATAAATCCCATCCCCTCCTGGGAGAAAGCCAGCCACGAACCACATCGCCTGCAAGGACTTTGCTTAGTGCAACAAACAAGGAAAATAGAAGTAGCTGCTTCAGCTGCCTACCCACGTGCTGGGTCGAAGCGTCTTCCGTGACCATGAGGCCGGCTGTCTCGCAAGCGTCGTGTCGTAGCTGCGGCAGACGGCGAGGAGAAGCRCTGGGGCAGGAGGCCAGCCTCTGCCTGCTGGTCCTGAGGGGCAAGAGAGGATCACAGTTACAGACAGCATTTACACTGCTGGGCTGCTAATACAGACATACAGGTCTAACCTTTATCTGCAGACATCCCTTTCCTTCTTTGGAAAGGGCTTATCCAAAACCTCCCCCAAAAGCACGCAGCTCACAAGAAACCTTTGCCTTACACCACGCTGGGACAAAAGACATCTTATCTAACTGCTGGCAGCTCCTGCGGCAGCCAGCTCGCCCTCCGTGCTGCCGCTGCGAGGCCTCGAGCCTCTCCCCGCGCTCCTAACCTGCGCACGGCCGTTGCCTCTGTGCCTCCCCGTCCCCTGAACCGGCGTTATTGCCTGCCCTAACATCAGCTCATCCCTTTCCCTCCCGGGGGGACCTGCTTCATTGCGCTCCAGCTGCCTGTTTCCTGGTGCTAACCAATCCTGCCTTTGAGAAAAAGGACCAGGTTTTCATCATTTCCAGGCCATTTACTACAAAATGACCTTTTATCAGCCCACCTGCTTGACCTTGACACCCCCTGCCTCTCCACACTGATGAAGACCTAAGATGACCTCCTCAGCTGCTAGCATTCGGAGTACCACATGCTACCACAGCCTGCATTAGATTAAAATCAACCACCACACCATGATGCCACTCAGTGATCTTTATCTTTAAGAGAGAAGTTTTTCAAGACAGCTGAGAAGAATTTGACTGCCATTAACATAACACCACCACAATGACTTTGTGCAGGAGACATTAACATCTCTATCTCTGGCACTGCACACTTGCAGAGTACCAGGAAAGCAAAGCACTCCCTGGGAGACGAGGCTCCTCGCTAGAGCGGCGGGCACGGGCGGGCGCTGGGCCGGCAGCCACGCTGCGGCTCGTGGGCAGAGCTGCGCTTAGGCTTCGGGAGTCCCTTCCCACAGCCCTCGCGCCGTGCGCTGCATAGGCCCAGGTCGTGCTGGCGAGCTACCCTAAAATACTGTCAGCACAGGGTCAAAATAGTGCCTGAGCAGAGAGAGCTGAAGCTTCTCTTCTTTTGAGGCCGTTAGCACATCCCAGGTAGAGAGCCCACCTTAGCTCCCTTCCCTCACAACCTGCAAACTGGCAAAGAGCCTTTCTTCTTTCAGCAAAGATAGAAAGTGCTTCGCAGGGTAAATGCCATCCAGCTATACGAATGGAGACATCAATCACGCTGCATCGGAATTGAACCGTACTTAATTTTGACCTAGTTTGCCAGTCCAGCGGAGACATTCCCAGATTAGACTTTAACCTTCTGGAGGTGCCCTGGGTGGTGACGGCACGACCCGGCAGAGGGCTGGCCGCAGGCTCCTGGACCCCCCTGTCCTTTTCTGTCTTCCTCACGTTGGCAGATACCCCTCCCCATCGCTGCGTCTGCCGGGGCGTAGGCACCCCTGCCCCGGGAAGGTTCCCCGCTCCTGGCACTTGCTTTTGTACCTGAGCTTGCCGGGAGGGACGGATCTCTGGAAGCCACACRGTTCCTGCTCCTGGCACCGTGGCGGCCGGGGGAGATATTTGTGTTTTTATTCATTGTTTCCCCTTCAGCAGGTTCCTCACAGATCCTGCTGTTGGACTAAGCGAGCGTTGCAGTATCCCAGGGGCATCACTTAAGCTTTCTGTAGCTGTAATGACTAGCTCGTGGCATGCTTCACCGGCAGCGCTTTACACCTTTTCTGCAGCCTTCCTCCGTGCTGTGGTTATGGGGGAGTGACTTTCATCGGCGCTTACCCAAATTTGCCAGGGCAGCCTCGATTCCCCATCACACCCCACACCCCATCAGTTTAGAAAGAGAGCCCATCTCCGGGACCTTCTTGCCAAGGGACCTGCTCATTTCTGGGGTAAACGGGGCTCCCGCCTCGACCCCARTCTTCCCCCTCCCTTACCCTTTTCCTTTCTCCTAGAAACAACAGCTTAATGGAGAGCTCTGTTGGTGGTAGCAGAGAGAAAACAGCCCCGCAAAAGCAGACGATTTCAGTATTAACAAAATTAACATGGGCCTGGCACTCTCTGAAATGAGTCACCCGTGTTTCATATCAATGATTTCAGACCCTGGCATTTTCAGTCCAAGGCACAAGCAGCGCTACGGCAGGCACAGACTGTATTTTAAAATATCATGGCAAGGCTAGAAACAGATGCTCGGGAGCAGAGCAGAAGGTACAGTAATGAAGCGTTAGTGGGAGCACACGGGGAACGCGGCGTGCTGGGAATGCAGTAGCCACCCATGACACTCGACTCATCCATAATTGCATAAGCCTTGCCGGGGGGGGGAGGCAGAGGAAACAGGGATGCAAAGGCCCAGCACTTGTCCGCTGCGGCTTCCAGCGAGCCAGAATGATGAGGAGCCTGGTGAGAGCACCTTTCCTTTAAAGCCCTGTGCTAACCGAGCTGTGGCTTCGCTTCTGACCCCTTTCAGCAATAGCCTTCTTTAGCCCCATCCTCATTCCCCCAGCTACTGGGTACAAAACATTTAGCCGATTCCTCTTCTGCAAGCATCTCCTGACAGCCTTCAAGCCAAGATTGGAGCTGCCGGTGAAACTTTGACAGTTTCAGCAGCCGCTCCCAGCCGCAGAAGCCCGTTGCTCTCCGATACCCTCGCTTATCGAGCCGTAGTAATAACCTATTAACTATTCAGAAATTTCCTAGGAACTGCATTTGTTTGTAGGCATCCCATTTTCAGTTACGTAACCAGGACGGGAAAACACATAAATGATCCCTAGGAGTCTTTTTTCTGCACAACCCCAATTTTACAGCATTGAACCTCAGCCCCCAAGTAGTCACATCGTGTCGCCTCCTGATTAATAGCGAGCGCCTGGGTCAAGCTGTGGTCCAAGTCCTATAGCTAGAGCTAATTCTCGACAGAGCAAACCCATCGAGTCACACAGTTAGTTCCTGAGCCCACTCGGCACCAAGAATAGCCCCTGATGCCGTCCTGGCACTCGTCACTGCGCGCGGGTGCTAGGCGCCGTTACAAGTCAGCAAGCGCGCAGCATTTCTGCTTGCAGTTCATCACAGCTAACGGTGTGATTTCTGCACGGGGAAGTTACGCTTCCTACGCAGAGCAGCTCAGCCTCACTGGTGTCTCAAAGGCTGGGATTTAGAGTCCTCCGGTAACGGTAAGGCCTGAGATACTGCCGTCTAGCCTGCCAGCAGCCATACGARTAGCTACAGCGAGGTGCCCACCCCAGAGTCACTCATCTCCTGGCCAGCCTGCACCATTTTGGAGCCCAGGGCTTTCACTAACACTGCAGTTTGTCATGTGGGAGGGGTGAGCCACCTCCGCCGAGCTTGGCAACCAAAATCCTGCCCCAACCTCTCAATTCTGGGCATAAGCAACTGAGAGGGACGCGACAGGAAGGGGAGGTGGCACTTAGGCATTGCAGGTGCTGAGGAACACGGGATCGGGGCGCTTCCCCTGGCCCCGGGCGCTCGAGGAGCTCGGCATGGCACGCTACACACCCGGGTCTGCTCACCTACCGACGGTCATCACCTCGGGAGGCTCGGCAAGGCACTACTACTGTCTGAGCACAGCACCATGCGTCCAGACAACGTTCCCCCTCCCAGCCCGGGAGCACTCAGGCTCCAGCTATGCCCCTTGAGCTGCACGGGAGCTCGTACCTGCTCTGGGCGTGCTCCCACGGGACGGCAGCTCCAGGGGCTGTCTTCTCACCCCGTTTCTGCGGGGGATTTGTTTATTGGAAGAGACTGTTAACAAAAAATAAGTATATAGTGTGAGCAAAGCTAGCAGCATTAACTAGAGCTACAAGCAGCCTCCGCTATGTCTTGGCTCCTGGACTTCTTTTGGCACCTTACATATTAGGAGGACAAATTAGAATTTCGTGCATATTTCATATACACTTAATCACTTGGCAAAGACCAAAACACTTCCCCATTAAGCAGAATTGATACTAAATGCTGTTTCTTTTAGGCACCAGGCATTGCCCGTTCATAGGTTAAACCAGTTCCCGAGGAAGGTTTCCTCCGTCAGGGGAGGTGGGGGACTCTGTGACGGTGGGCTCCTGCAAATGAGCCTCGTCCCAGCAAGCAGGGCAGGATTACTCGTGTCAGGGATAACAGCAGCCTTATTGCAAAGCTGTTTCACAGAAAATATCCCGGTCAACAGGACATCAGGTGCTATTCACCTGGGGCACAATGCAGCGCTGCTGCCTGGACAGCAAAGACTTGGGGTCCCGTTTGTTGCTCCCCTGAGCCGTTCGGGTCTCCACAAAGCTCCAAAGGGCCATAGCAGGGCTGTTCAGCAGCAGGCTGCGGTCTCCCACACCGGGAACCAGCAGAGACAAAGGTGCGAGGCTCCTAAACCTGAAACACTGCTGCACGAGCCCCTCCCGGGGGACTTACAGCATAAGGCATCCTTCTGGTGGCTTCTCTTTCTTTACACCCCTTAGTAAGACACGCTCTAGCAGTCTTTAGGTACTCCTAAACTTTCTGCTAAGCACAGCCCCTAGGCACTCAGTGCTTCTCTTCCTCCCTCTTACTGGGGAGCCAAACCTTGCTTGTGCCCAGTTTGGCCTTTATACAGGGGCTCTGCCCTAATTAGGCTGCCTGAGGTCACGTGGCTCCTAATGAGTAACAAGGCTCAGCTGGCTCCTCCGAGCCCAAACGCGGTGCCCCTGGTCTTTGGGTTTCACCCCACTTCCCAGGTCTCCCTGCCATGAGGAGGGGTCTCTCTGGGGCTCGCTGTCTCTTTTAGCTCATGGGAAAAAAGCTGAGGTTTATTGCTGAGGTTAAAGCAAGGTGCAGGTAGGAATCTCCTGTGGTTTTTCTGGTTTTGAAACTGTCCTAGTGTTGGATTTCTTGCAGAAAAAAAATGCAAAGTGCTACTGATATTGCCACGGAGGTAGTAACCAGCCCCTCTTGGCTGAGGGGAGCTGGGGAGGGTGTGCGCAGGGCAGGTCTGGCACATCTAGACTTCGGCTTTCCCTGGGGGAGCAGACAAATCTCCCTCTTGAGGGGCTTTCCTGGGGAAGGGAGGCTGGGCAGGGTTGCTCGCTTCTGTCTCTGAACGCACAGCTACGGGCTCCCCCTCGCTATCCCCCTCCCCTCCAAATAACAGCAAAACTCTAGACAGGCTATTAAACCTAGCCCTTTGCCTGAGGCCAGCGACCTCAGCCCAGGCGCAGCTGGCAACCCAGAAAAGCTGCACCCAAAATAACTAATATAGGAGATTTATATGGGGTTATTCTGCTTTTAAAGGAGGGGAGGGGGATTGGGGCTGCTCTGGATTTCAGACCCGAGGCTGTATGTTGGCTGTCTCAGTGGGCATCAGCTATTCCTTCTTCTCTGCCCTGTTTCCCTGCATTCTCAAAACAGCATCACTTCTTTTTTTCCAGAGGGTGCGCGAGGCTACCACTGGCTTTCTTTGTAGCTGATGCTGCTGCCTGACCTAAATCTCTGCTGCGTTTGCTATCTGGGTGCTATGGCGTGGTTTGCCCGGTGCGGGGGTCTCTGGCCGGGCAGGTGGGGGTGCAGCTGGGGGCACCAGCCCTGGGGGCTGCTTCCTGCCTCCCTGCCAGGTTTTGATTTTTTTTCCCCCCCCTTGTGTGAACCTATTGCATAAGAGGGATTTGAGGGCTTCTGCTTCGCTCGCCCCCCCTCTTCCAGAACAAAGACCTTGTTTTTCCAAGCGTTTTACTTGCCAGTCACTGGCAGAGGTTAAACCGGCCCCTTACCCCGGGCGGCGCTCCTCGCTGATCCCAGGGTCCGCAGGAGCCACAGGGTATCAGGCCTAAGAAGGGCTTAACCCTGTATTTTTACAGCTTTCCAAGACCATGAGCTTCGGGGTTGCCAGCTGTTGGCTGAGCCACGGCGACGGTAGCATGTGGGGGCTCAGGCATGCATGTCTGCTGCTGCAGCAATCGGGGCACCCATCCGTGGCCGAGCTATTGCCGCTGCCGAGCTGCTTCCCCGGCAAGGCTGGCTGTCCCCGCTCGCTGGCAGCGGTCGCTACAGGCACCGGCTTTTCCCAGAGGCTCCTGCACCTTCAGCTCCCACTGCAGCGATGCTGCGATAGCTTCCCCATAGAAACCGGCCCTCCGCGACTGGTGCTGTTACAGCACTGCCAGATACCACACACGCACGGGGAATAAGGGGATTGTGTATGACTGTGTTTGTTTTGGAAACCAGCCCATCCTTCTGGGTACAGAAGAAATTGCTGTAGAAAGGTGACTCTGTTTCCCTGTGGCCCTTCACCTGATCAGCCTGGATTTGAAATCACTTCTCGATCCTCGGTTTTAGTTTTCATTTTCATTGTCCTCCAAATCCTGTTTCTCTGAGGAAGAATAAAAGGAAAACTAACCCCTTTAGGCACATGCATTTTGCCAACACRTTCATGAGAGATGCTGCTTTATGTGGGGCCACGCTCGAACGTCACCCCCCTCAGGGAAGCCTTCTCTTTAACTGTTCAGTGGCTTGCAGCGAGTGCTTGAATACCTTGCTGAGGTGGCCTTGGTATAAGTGACGGCAGCCCTGGCTCGGTGGCACCGTCTGCGTAATCCCCGTCGCATTGGCAGAGGTTTCCAACCCCTGTCGTGACAAGTGACGCCGGTTTGCTCGGCCATGCTTTAAATGGGGGGGCAGGGGGGCTTTCAATGAGACTGCAGGGAAAGGTGGGAGCGGGATGAAGGCACAGCAACCTCGGAAAGTGGTGGTGGAAAGATAAAGCCCTTAGCGCACACCCAACAGCCATGGGCCATCCCGCTGCATTTTTAGTGCTCCGGGCTGGAGCTGAGCTCACCCCAACGTGTCCCCAAGCACACCTCCCAGCCCCTCCGAGGTCTGRAGAGCGGGGCACACGGTGCCCCTCTGCTTTTTTCTTTCTGGACTATTTAACTTCTGCCCATGGTTTGAATGAGTTTTCCCAAACTCTGCGTTTCCGAGGAGGAGTGGTACGAGCGGGTGTTGGCAGCTGCTGTCCGACTGTCTCTGCGGGCGAGGCTTTGGCTCACGGTGCCCTCTTCCTTGGCGTTGCAGGTCAGCCTCAATGATTCCCACAATCAGATGGTCGTTCACTGGGCGGGAGAGAAGAGCAACGTGATCGTGGCCTTGGCCAGAGACAGCCTGTCTTTGCTGGGTCCCAAAAACAGCGACGTAAGTACTGCAACCTGGTGCTGTCCTGGGGGCCTTCTCTGCTTCTGTGCCAGCAGCTGCTGAGCTACAGCCTGCCTTTCTCTCGTGTGCTGGAAAGATGAAAGAAAGGCCCATGAGTTTGAGTTCAGAGGTGTAAAAAAAAAAAAAAAAAAATAATATCCTCTGTGTTGCCCCATGGGTTCAAGCCCTGAAAGGCTGGCTCGGGCAATCTCTAAGGCTTTCTTCCCCTGTAGTTTTCTGAATTTTTACCAAATCTGTCAGAAGGGAAACAAGAGCTTTGCACTCCTCACGCTGGGGCTTCTCCTTTGCAGGTTTACGTATCTTATGACTACGGGAAGAGTTTTAAGAAGATTTCGGAGAGGTTCAGCTTCAGTGGGGGGAACAGCAGCGAGGTGGCCATTGCCCAGTTCTACCACAGCCCGGCTGACAACAAGAGGGTGAGGATGCAGCAGCCGGTGCCAGCAGGGCTCCTCCACGGGGCAGTGATGCTTTATCACTGCTGATAGCGTCAACGCGGCACGGCCCTCGGGCCGGGGGAACTGGGTGTGCGGCCACCCCGACCCGCATCCGTGGGTCACGCTGAAGACCTGGCTTTGCACAGGGCAAGTGCTCACATGGGCCTTTCTGCTGCGGCAGCGGGGAGGGACGGGCCCCTCCCGCAGGCAGGGGCTGAAGGCTGTTTTTGCACGGTCCTCTCGCTTCCCAGGAGAGCCCCTGGGCCATCCCGGGGGTCCCTGGGGCAGAGGCAGGACGTGCCGGGCACGCTGCTGTACCTCCTGTACGGCTCTGCGATGCTCAGGAGCATCGGAACGTGGCGGGAGAGGGGGCGGCTGGGGCAGGCAAATTCTTCTCCTCCAGAGTTTGCCCTCCCCAAGGCTCGCCTGGGATGTGTGCCTTTCTTACTGCTAGCCTGAGCTCTGCTCTGACCTCCTGGAGGCTGACCGCCTGCTTTCCTTCTTCCTTGTCGGTCCCTCTCTTCCCAGTATATCTTCGTGGATGCCTTCGTCCCATACCTCTGGATCACCACCAACTTCTGCAACAATATTCAGGGCTTCTCAATTCCCTTCAGAGCAGCAGACCTCCTCCTGCACGGCAGGAACCCCAACCTCCTCTTGGGCTTCGACAGGTCTCATCCTAAAAAACAGGTGAACACTTCTGCTTAGACGGGAGGGCCAGCACCCTGCCTCCACCCTGCTGTGGCATTCCCCTGGCCCGTTACGTGCCCCACAGCCCTTATGGCGTGCCAAGGGCCGTCCTGCCTCGTGCCAGCGCCGCATGGGTTCATGCTTGGACCGTCCAGGGTGTCTGATCTTGGATTACTGTATGCAGAGCTGTCCCACATTGGCCAGGACACCCCCTCCCTTACAGATCAGCCTGGTTTCTGACCTCTGGAGCGGTGAGGATGTAGTACGTGCAGGATGGCCCCCTTAAATGCTTCCTTTCCCTTTTCCTTCGTTTATGCTGGTCCTTCATCTGCACCACTCCTGACTGTATCGCTCTCCCCAACTGTTGCGGTCGTAACTCGCCGCGGAGCGCTGGCAGCTGAGGCAGGACTGACCTCTGCAGTATTTCATGCGGGCATGTGGTTTGGCTTTGGGTCTTGCATAACAAATTGCTTCTTGAAAACAAATGCTTTTTTTTCCCCTGGAGCTTCTGGGTAAAGTTTGTAAATAATTACAGGACCTTCAGATAGACACAGGCAGCATAAGCAAAACCTAGAGATGAAACAACCATCCCCCCACACGTGAATGGGGACAGTCGAGCAGGGTACAAGCACAGTCTGTGCTGTTTCGAGGCCGGTCGTAGCAGGGTGCGCGCGGGGCGCTGCTGATGCCTTCCTGGGGGGACAGAGCTGGCCGGGAGCGGTACCTTCCCTGGGCGGGCTGCTGGACTGACTGGCAAGGCTGAAGTCTGGCTGGCCATATCTGCGTACCTGCAAAATAGAGGCAAAAATTGCAGCTCAGGTGCCACCATAGCGCTTGGAAAAAAACGGGCAGGTTTCAGGGACACGTGCCCTTCGAGGGACGGGATCCGCAGAGGAGCTGATGTGCCTGCGGGCTTGCGTGTTTATCACTGCTGCTTTTGTTGGCACAATGAAAGATACTGTCTTTCCTCTTGACCTTTGCCTTACTGATGCCCGCAGATCTGCAACAACAGCGTGTCGCTGTGGTTGGGGTTGTAACGGCCTCCGAGGGGGAGACGGCTCTGCCCAGATATTTACCCTTGCTAACGCACTCCATGAGTACATTATAACAAGTTACTTTTATTTCTGAGTTAGTGTAAAAATGGGTGGATCAACAGACAGTGGGAAATGCTTCTGGTAGGAGACCAAAGCACAATTTTTTCCTTTTTGGGTTATTCTCCTGCAGCTAGAAAGATTGCTGTTGCTTTGGGTAGCTGCCACGTAAAGAGAAGTCATCAAATTAGTTCATGGTTTTGCAATGGACGCGTGTCCGTCCTGCCTTTTCTGCCTGAGATTGGGTCTCTTCAAGGATTGGGTCTGTTTGGATGCCCAGTCCCACTGGCATCTCTCACCTTTGTCGTTGCAGCTCTGGAAATCAGATGATTTCGGCCAGACCTGGATAATGATTCAGGAACACGTGAAGTCTTTTTCTTGGTATGTATCGCACTTGTGTGTTACGCCCAGCTCCTGTCTTCTCTCACTCCTCACTTCTTGCCTTGTTTGCTGCCCTGCACAAACCAAGGACCTGGGTACCAAAGCATGCTCTGGCCCCAGCCCCCTGCTCCCCTCGCCCAGCAGAGACCCTGCGCCGCGGGGATGTGGCACCGTGGTGTGACGGGAGAAAACCACCGACGCAGGCACCCGGGGGTGCTCCACGTTCCCCCYGGGTCTTGCGTGCCCACCCCATCTCTTGAAAGAGCTCCTGCTCCTTGGTACCTGCTGCCTTCTGCATTGCTCTGTGAGTGCAGAAATAACACCACCACCACCTTTTTTGTTCTTTCCAGGGGAGTTGAGCCCTACGATAAGCCAAATACAGTGTACGTTGAGCGGCACGAGCCTTCTGGGGCTTCGACTGTCATTCGCAGCACTGATTTCTTTCAAAGCCGGGAAAATAAAGAAATAATCCTGGAAGACGTTGAAGACTTCCAGCTCAGGGACAAATACATGTTTGCAACAAAGTCTGTGGTAAGTATCACGTGAGCAATTCACCTCTGAGGGTGATGGTCGATGCTCTGGTACAGTACCACCATGGCCACAGCAGGCAGTAGCTCTGCTTTCAGCTGGGACCTGCGTCTAAAGCGCAGCGAGAGCATTTGCTAGGGACGCCGCTACTCGCTGCTGTACCTCGCAGCCTTCGGACCTCGCGTTTAGCTTGTCGTGGAGGTGTCGCTCAGACTACCTGCAGCTGCCTTCCCCGCTTGACCTAGCGCTGCTGTGGACAAAGCAACACCTACCGATGCCGCTCTCCCGGCGGGGCTCGGGGCRGCGGCGTTTCCGTACGCCTGCCTTCAGCAGGCTGGGCAGAAACAGGTCAGACTGCAAAGTGCTGGGTCCCAGGGAAAACCACAGGATGCCTGGGAAGGCAGGCGAGGCGGGGGTGGCCGGGGAAGGGGGGATGTGGCTCGGCAGCTCAGTGGTTAGGAGGCCGCTTGTCAGAGGGGATTACCATCAAACATGGACTAGGTCCAAGTAGCCTGATGTGCTCCAGCCTGGTAAGAGAGCTGGATTTTCAGTTTGCTTTCCTTAGGAAAGAGGGTGCGGCTGAGCAACAGTGGTCTTTTGGTCCCTCTGCAGCCTGGGCTCCCTATACTTTTTGAAGCTTTCGCTGAGGGCAAGTCCTTAACAGATGATCAGAGACATGACACTGGAGGGGTAGAGTCCTATTCCTTCTAGAAGTTAAGGAGCAGTTTTCTTTTTAGAAGATGCCAGCATCGCTTTTCCCCCTGCTGCTGCCATCGAGTCTGTTTTAAGGAGCAACCTTTGCCATTTAGGGTGACTCCTTGCAAAGCCGTGTAGGGTTTCCCAGGCAGTAAGCGGCGAGCATGTCACCTCTGGCCACCCGAGCGGCCGCAGTGGTGTCCGACGCTGGCAGGGGACGTGTTTGCAGAGCACTTTCAGTTTCTCAGAAGTCTCTCTTGCTGGTAGTACAGCCTGCAGCTCTTAGGGCCCGTCCCCTTGGTGCTATGCCTGATCTGAAGCCTGCTGTGGTTTGCAGAAGATTTTATCTAGGCTTGCTGTTGGTGTTGGGTGAAACACGGGGGATGGCCCATGTCTCTGCGGAGAAGCCACCGGGTGCAGGGGGCAGCATCCTGAAAGACTGAGGCAGGTTTGAGTCGGGACCTTTCCAAGCATGAACTCAATTTGGGGGTTCTTCAGAGTTGTTTCTGCTTCTGGAGGGCTCAGGGGTCACAGGGGCCACCGTCATGCTTTCTCCTACAGCTCTAATGACTGGTGTTACACTAAACAACATTTAAATCACCCACATTCCATGCCAAGGCAAAGACTGATGGGAAAAACAGAGGCTGGGAGGGAGGCCGGCCTGGCTGCAAACCCCTGCTTTGGAAATTATATCCCCAGGTCTGGAATCGGGCACTTGCATCAAACCTCGGCCGCAGCAGGAGCGGCGCTGGGGAGCAGACAGATTGGGTGGCAGAGGCACGGAGGACTCTGACTTCTGCTCCTCTCCGTGGGAGGCGTGGTTGCTTAGGGATACAGAGCCTGGGAAAATCAGGCCGCTTATTTTTGGAGCCTAAATCTGGGTTTAGGTTCTTACCCTTGGCATCCCGTATGAAATAGGTTGCCCCCAGGTTTTAACTTTTTTGGCTTCGTGCTAGTGCCTTTCATTTTGTGCAAATCATTAAAAATAGGAAGGGAAGGACAGACTGCTCTGCAGAAAGAGGAGGAATTAAAACCAGCCTCCTTACCTCCACCTGACCAGCCAGAAAGGGCAGTTTCTCTCCTTGCTGAGCGCTGGCTGCAGCAATGTAAACCATGAGCGGGCAGCGCTGCTCCCCACCGTCAGTCCCAGCTGCCAGGCTTTGCCCGCACGCAGGGAGGGTGAAGTCCCAGGCACACAGTTTGCGGGTTTGCCCCAGCCTGCCTTTCGGCTGCTGCTGGAGATGAGGGTGATGTCGGGGGCAAGAGCTACTCCTAACGTGTCCCTCTGCTCTGCCGCAGCGTTTGCTAGGCAGCTCGCAGCCGCCTTCGGTCCAGCTCTGGGTTTCCTTCAACCGCAAGCCGATGCGTGTGGCACAGTTCGTAACCAAGCATCCAATTAAGGTAAGTGGTGATTTCCGAGAAGACCTCCTCTCTTCCTCCTTTGCCAAGGACGCCCTCAGATGTCAACAGCAGTTCTCTGCATTTCATCAGACACTGCAGGAGCTGGAGCTGGGAAGGGACCTCGTATGACCCTGCTCGGGGGGTTTGGCAGAGCAAAAGCTCACGTTAGGATGATCTTGTGGTTTACATGATGGTACTTTATTCTAGCGATTCATGCCTCTGGAGAAATACTGGAGTACCCAGAGCACTGTGCAGGGCCAGTACTGTCCTGGGTGTGAGGCTGTCTGGAAAGAGACAGCCACCGACTTCCTCCGGCACTGGTGATGGAGGCTGGCAGCAAAGCCCAGATACCCAGAGAGGGGCTGATCTCAGTGCTCCATCCTTTGGCTCTGCTTTTGGGGACCTTACCTCTTCCCATGGCATGGGGTGCTAGGTYGCTGAGCACGCACTGGTTCCACCGGCATGGCCTGGAGCATCCGTCTTCTCCGCAGGCAGAGGAAGCTCAGGGGGACAAGCCAGGGTTTGCAAAGAGTCTGTGATCCGTGAACCAGACGTGCTGTGGTGTCCCCAGGCTGGCAGGGACGAAGGAGAGCACAAGAAGTACGCTGGGCGTTTGGCAGAGCAGCGGGGCGCGCTCCCGGCTGCGAGACGCCCCCGGCCTCAGTGGGGTCCAGGCAGACAGAGATCCGGCACCGATGGGGCTTGGCACCCAACGCCGTTTCTGGGGGACTTTGCCAGTGGGTTGTGCAGGGCGGAGGGCAAAGGATAGCAGTCGCTGGAGGAGAAACACAAAAGAAAAAGCTGAGGGAAGATACCTACTTGCCAAGTGGAAAAAGTACAAATGGGTGGAGGGAAGAGTTAACTTTCAGCTAGCTAAGAGGAAATGCTAAACCGGCCCGTACGTAAACCCTGGTTATATGCCCACACGTATGAAGCCTGCTTGCTGTTATTTACATCCCAAAGGAATATTATGTTGCCGACGCCTCAGAGGATCAGGTATTTGTGTGTGTCAGCCACGATAACAACCGTACCAACCTCTACATTTCGGAGGCAGAAGGCCTGAAGTTCTCCCTGTCTTTAGAAAACGTACTCTACTACAGCCCAGGAGGAGCTGGAAGTGACACCTTGGTCAGGTAACGTGAGACCTAATCGGCTGCGGTAAATGAGAACATCGGCAAAAGTCTCTGTAGTTTTTGGCTGCGTTTGATCAAAGCATTGCCCTGATCCCCGGGCTTGACAGTCCCCGACTCCCCAGCCCGAGGGAGGCTGCGATTCACTGATCCCCCCTTTGCATTTCCTCGCAGGTATTTTGCCAACGAGCCCTTTGCGGACTTCCATCGCGTCGAAGGCGTGCGGGGCGTCTACATCGCCACCCTGATCAATGGCTCCTTCAGCGAGGAGAACATGCGCTCCGTCATCACCTTTGACAAGGGGGGCACCTGGGAGCTGCTGCAGCCCCCGGCGCAGACACGCTACGGGGAGCAGATAGACTGCGAGGTATCGTGGGGCGGGAAGGGGCAGGGGGGCGAGCGCGAGAGAAGCCCCCGCAAAAGAGGCTGAAACGGCAATGCCGCCATGAGGGACTCCCTCCTTGGCTCCAAGCGGAGAGGGCCGGACTAGGCAGGACGAGGGCACAGGCGAGCGCAGGACAAAGGTTTAATGCCGCTGTGTTTTGCTTTTCCAGTTTTCTCAGGGCTGCTCTCTCCACCTGGCCCAGCGCCTGAGCCAGCTGCTTAATTTCCAGCTGCGTAGGATGCCCATTCTCTCCAAGGAGTCGGCGCCGGGACTCATCATTGCCACCGGTACCGCTTTCCTTCCCGCAGCCACGCAGGGGCTTGGGGTGCTTTGTTGTCAGGACGTGAAGAACTTGGCAGCATCTAGTTTGTATACGCAGGTCACAAAAATGCAATTAAACTGTACGTTTTGCTGTCCCTTCTCCGCTGCAGTCCCCGTACAGTAATTACAGCATGTATATTTTACTGCAGCACAGTGACATGAGAAAACTTGCCCGCTTTATTCTGATCCTCTTTCCTGCCACTATCCATGTGAAGGGTTTCTTGAACATACAGAAATTCCTGTTTGTCTCACTCTTTTACTGAAGAAAACATTTGCACATTTTGTTTGATCATGTTTCTAGCCATAGGTTTTTCCCCAGCTGCTTTTAAAACTTGTAATAGTCTTTAAAATATTTGCTTTTGAAGGGATTAGTTTATAGTGTGAAGAATCAGCTCCTCAATCTTTGTCATTTTGCTCACAGATAAAAATAGTTTAGAGGTGTCTGGCTTCATTTTAAGCAATTGCTTGCATTCCTCAAGAAGAATGATTTCTCCTGTTCTCCTAGGCTCCATTGGCAAGAACATGGCAAGGAAAACCAACGTCTATGTCTCAAGCAGTGCCGGAGCAAGGTGGAGAGAGGTAAGGCCACTCTTTTGCTTGCCAGCTCAGCCAAGGCAGTGSTGCAGCAGGTAGGACGTTGGCAGCAATGTAGATAAGCGACGTGCAGTCTTCGGGCATTAAAGGTGACCTCCACGTACGCATCCAAGAGCTGTAGCTGGAAGGTGCTGAACGTCCCTTGAGACCAAGGCAAAAAGGTCTTTAGATGAAGGACCTGGCGTGGGTTGGCGTGGAGATGAGCCTCGTGATGAAGGCGGTGGGTTCAAATGCAGGAGAGCTCCCTCCTCTATTTCTTTTCTTCAACTGGCAGGACTTGCCCCTGGCATGGGGCGTCTGGCCCCTTTTAGACAGGACTGACAGCCAGGACTTTGTATGTGAGAGTGTCTGGGGAGGCTCCGGCATCTTCCAGAAAAATGGGATGTTGCCCTCGGTTTATGGGGAGTTTGATGCTGTTTACTAAGTGGGTGTTCTGGTCTGCGGCAGTATTTGTGGTCTGCCTGTGCATTCTGCTGTGAGTGTAATATGGTATTTCAACATCTGCAAGCTATTTAATCCCGTGAATTAAACGGCCTCCTTTTCCTCCCGTAAGTGCTGCGCGGTCTGGGTTAATGTCTGGGCAGCTGCAGCGGCGGTGGGGACACGCCACAGGTCTGGCTGATGCCAAAGCCGACCGTGGTTCAGAGGCCGGCCCCGGCTGAGAGCGGGTGCCTCCAAAATTCAGCTGGGGAGCGGCCGTGGGGACCCGCCGTTTCTCCCTGCGGGAGCCTTGCAGCAAGACAGGAGCACTCATGGCTGAGGAAGGGTAGCGGAAAGCCGAGACTTTCAGGTGCCAACCTCCCCTGGCTCACAGGCAGGTTTGCATAGAAGTGCAGTTAAAACATGCTGAGGAAGCGTTGACCCATAATTAACAATGCCGAGCTCCTGACTTATTCGGGCCCTTTGTATTGTGAGCAGAGGTGCAGAATGACCCAGCAGTGTAGTTCTTCAGCTGAGAAGCGGTAACACAACTCCTTCCCCTCGGCTTTGGCAAGCAGCAGGCTGGAAGGCTCATTGCTCTCCAGATCACTGGTACGGTCTCACAGTGCAGAAAAGAAAGAAACAATGCATTCAGTGCCCTGCACAAGAACATCCCCAAGTGCGTTAGTGCATACTATGAGCAGAGCCGGGCACGTACAAGCTCTCTGTTTTCATCCTGAGCTGCGCTGGGCTCCCCAGATAGGAAAGCAAAGGTGATTTTGTGTTGGTGGATGCTAGAGCTGGAGGTGAGCGTGAAATACAAGTTTCTTTCTACGGGGTGGATTTTTGCACGCCACGGCCCCATTTCTCTTTCAGCATTCAAAAAACCTTACAGCCTGAAAACCAACACTTATCTGCAGTCCTAGGAAGGCCTTGCAGACATGACAAAGAGTTGCAGACTGAGAGGGTGAGCGATTGACTCTGGCTTCGTGTAATGGCACTTTGTCCATTTATTCTTTTCCCTGCACACAGCACGGGAGGAGGAGAGTCCAGGGYGCAGTGCCGCTCTTAAACACAGCTATACATTTAGGGAAATAGGGCTGGCTGCTCTTGACAGCAGATGTTGGCCCATAAACACTTGAATCTCTGGTACCTCCAGATGCTTGCCTCGGCCCAGGTGACCTGAAACACTAGCATGGGTCGGGCAGCGTTTCTGACGAAGCACGCTTTCCAGCCAGGCTTTTCCCTTAATTCCGCACAGCTCTGATGTACCCCTCGGCACTGTTTCTCTTCCAGGCGCTGTCTGGACCCCACTATTACACCTGGGGTGACCACGGTGGCATTCTCGTGGCCATCGCGCAAGGCACCGAGACCGACCAGCTCAAGTAAGTGGCAGGGCAGGGGCATTGCCTCTGGTGCTCGGGCTGGGGCCGGGAGAGAGTGCTCTGCGGCGGGCAGGACCTGCCCCTGGCAGCTCTCCCAATCTGCTTTCTCCAGGTACAGCACAAATGAAGGGGAAACCTGGAAAACGTTCACTTTCTCAGAGAAGCCGGTGTTTGTGTACGGCCTGCTTACAGAGCCCGGGGAGAAAAGCACCATATTCACCATCTTCGGCTCGTACAAAGAGAATGGCCACAGCTGGCTGATACTGCAGATCAACACCACTGATGTGCTGGGTAAGGGGATGGGCAACAGAGCCATTGCTGATGCTGGTTGTTCAGGTGGGAGAGCCGTCCCGTCTCCACCCCACGGCTTTGCAGGTTACGCACGCTAATAAGCCCTCTCCTGACACCAGCCGGTCCCCACACCGCACAGCCTGCCCCGAGCACCCCTGTGGGTGCAAGTGAGGTTTTGCCATACCATCTCTGGGGGGCTGAGAGCGAGGAGGGGATGCGGGAGAGGTTTTCAGAAGCCCAAATCAATCTAGAGACCTCAGGTTATGAACCAAACTGTTTAAGTCATCTAAGGCACTTAGAGTCCCACTGACAAGCATGGGAAGTTGAGGGCAGGCATCGCCTTGGGGGCTGCGTTCGGCTGCGGTACCGCTGTCCGCGTTCAGGTGCCCTGTCCCTCGTGTCTCTTGTCCACGTGGACACAGCTGCTGAAGGCACTCACGTCCCCTGCACTCTCCCCATACCCCCTCCCTCCTCGCTGAGGGATTTGTTGAGAAGGAAAAGGGAAAAAAAACCTTCTGAAGGTTTGTGCCTATGAATGTTTTATAACCCATTTCAGCTTTGATTGCGAGGCAGCATTTTAATCAAAGAGCAGTTAAACCCAGCAGAGGAATTTGCTTGGCTAAAATTTATAACTGATTCCCTTGACATTTTGTTAGAAACAGATCTGTTTGGTAACCAGAACGACTTCATTTAAATGAGGCATTGCAAATTCACTGTCACTGCGACGGAGCTGCTTGTTGCCTCCTGTCACCGAGTGCCGCTGCACGCTCTGAGCTGAAATGCTTTCTGCTTTGTCTTTTCTTTCGGGCCAGAGCTAGAGCCTTACAATCAGGGGGAAACCGCTCGTTTTGTGCCAGAGGAGGGCAGGGAGAGGGAAGGGGCAACAGGCATCATCGTGGTGCATGGGTGGGTGCCAGTGCACCTGCCTTCACTCCAAGCATCCTGGGTCTCGATGCCACGGTGCCACTAGCCGTGGCAAGAAGCCGAGGTTAATGCAGCCTCCTCGGAGGCAGGGCTGGCTGCTTGGAGCCTGTGGCTCCCCCCAAGAGGTCTTTTGCACCTCCTCTAAGAGCAAGGCTCTCTGTGTGTCCCCGGTCTCCAGAGCGCAGCGCGGCGCGGCACAGGACACGGTACCGTGCTTTGCACATCCTTGCCGGGCACGCATCGGCAGCAGCGACCAAGGGACAGCTGTGGCAATCTTGCTTTTAAACCCTTGATCTGGGTTGCAGCAAGGACCGTGCCTTTCCTTTTCCCAACCTTGTTGCTTCTCTTAGGGGTCCCTTGCACAGAGAACGACTACAAACTGTGGTCACCCTCCGACGAGCGAGGCAATGAATGCTTACTGGGGCATAAAACCGTTTTCAAAAGGAGGACTCCTCATGCGACCTGTTTCAATGGGGAAGATTTTGACAGGCCTGTCATGGTCTCCAACTGCTCTTGTACAAGGGAAGACTTTGAATGGTAAATACCAATTAATTTCTTTTAGTCTGGATTTTAAGTCTGAGATAAATATCTGTGACCAATCGCTCAGAGTGAACAAACATCCAATTTACTTAGCTCTTTGTATCGCTGCTTGATTTTATAGCAAAGAGGAAACTAAATAGACTGAAAACATCCCTTCATTAATAATGGGGCATGAGACTTAATTAATGTCTTTAGAGCCTTTCAGGAGCCTCTGAAGGGTTCTATAGAAGAGAAAAGTATTGTTAATCCATCACCTTCTTCCAAATGATGGCAGACAATTTCCCATCACATGTAGAGATCCTCCACTAAAATGCTTAGTGACCCTTTAGCCACAGGGATGCAAGTGGCCCTGCTATATCATTTTTATCAGCAATTTGCCCATTACTGACACTGCACAGCTTTCCGAATTAGGAAACGCTCCGGCAATCTGATGCAAATGTTTAGGGTTAGTAAGTGAACTGTTTTTCAGGGACTGGACCTTCAGCAGAGCTCACGGCCAGACCACTCGTGTGTCTGGTACACGCAGTTAAGGACAGGGGTTCAGACCTGCCTGTCTGATGCCGAGGCAGAGACTGGAAAGGAGTCTGGCTTGTCGTGAGCAGACTGGGAATAGGGCTGGTGGGATCTGATTCCTGCCTCAGAATCACAGCCCTGGACTCCTTGCAAAATCAGACTGACATAACCTCTTCCAGGGTATTTTCCAAAGAACAGACGCAGTATAACTCCCATTTTACCGACAGGAAAAGCCAAGACACACACCAGTGACCTAAGCCAGCTAGCAGGAAAACTGGGGCTTGGAGCCAGATTTTGAGGGTACGCTGGCTCCGCTGTGCCTTGCTGCGTCACCTACCCTAGCCTGCTCAGCCACCAGCAGGCTTATTTGCAAAATGTTCTTGAAACACAGAAGCTGTCTGGCTGTAAGATATTATTATGCAGCTAAATACTGATAATAAGTCAATGGACTTCTGAGATACTTTGGGTTTTTAAAAATAAAGGAGGAATAATAGTATATATGCATTTTTTCCTTCTCCCCCTTCCCTCCTTACTTCTTTCTTCTCCTTGCAGTGATTTTGGCTTTAAACTGAGCGACGACTTATCGTTAGAAGTTTGCGTCCCTGACCCTGAATTCGCTGGGAAACCATACGACCCGCCAGTCCCTTGCCCTGTTGGCTCAACTTACAAGAAGACGCGAGGGTATGTGTTGTACTTGGGAGGGGAACCTCATCTTCCAAATGCTGGGATTTATGCTATTGGTGATTAAAAAAAGCCCCAAACAACCCCAAAAGCCCCACACAAACACCCCATGAGTGGCAATAAACAAATTGCATGTTTGGACATACATTGCAACTAAGCAACTAAGCACCGCTGCTTATTCTAGCTGCTCATGATGGTGTGTTAACAGTTTCCATGAAATAAACTGCCTGGCTGTATATGTTGCAGCTACCGAAAGATCTCTGGGGACACTTGTACAGGTGGAGACATTGAGTTGCGGCTTGAAGGGGAGCTGGTACCGTGCCCGCTAGCTGGTGAGTATGTACAGGACTGCTGCGGGCACAAGGGCTTCATTCATAAAACCTTTGGCTGGTACCTGAGGGACCACGCACAAATTCCCAGAGGGCTCTCAGACAAAACCTATGACACAGGAGCTGAAATGCCTCGGTGGGTTACAAATCCATCATCTCCTGTCCTGTTCAGGGGCCAGAGAGCTTCTGAGGGACCTGCTCAGAAGCAGCTTCAGCCTGCGGTGCAGAGCCCTCTCGGCTCCCAAAGTCACAGGAGGCTGAAGCCCTCAGAGCAGGCTGCGGGCAGGAACCCTCTTATCCTGGTCATGTCCTCGCTGTAGTGGGCTTGAACCCAACCAGAAAGACAGGAGTTAGACCAAAGATACCCCAATCCTGGAGAAACCCTTGGGAAGGTACCACTCCGAGACAGGCTACCGTACGCACTTGAACGATGGCTCTTTGGGGCCAGACCAGGGCAGACGCTGCCCTTTAGTCCTCACGCACATCCCTGCCAGACTTCGCCTCCATCCTTATTTTCTCCTCTCAAACGTACGAGGCACTGAAACGGTCTCGTGCCTCTGTGCTGCCAAAAAGTTATTTGTATTCTGCTCATTACAGCTTTAATTTAATCTGCCGTCACGAGCTGCGTGATTAGCATGCTGCTGCGCAGCAGCTCAAGACTGAGCCTGAGACAGGGAAGAGGCTCATGTAAGGGACGGGGCGGCTGAGCCGGCGCTGCRGGCAGGATGAGCCCGGGGCCACGGCTGAGCAGAGGCACAGGGCTGCAGAGCAGCCAGCCCCGATAGTGTGAGGTTTCCTTGCATCGTCCTAAGATTTTTCAGGGTGCGAAAGATATTCCAAAACGGCCCGGGGGGTGCCTGGGGAAGCATTCCCTCTGCTGGGATTCACACGAATGCCGTGCTTAGTTTTCCTCCTTGTTCAGAGCCCRACACGTTATTCACCCCTCCAAGCCCTCTTGAGCTATTTGGAGAGCTGTGTTAGTCATGCTGAGAAGGGCCCTGCTGATTGAAAAATAAACCTGCAGTCCCCACCGGGCTGGGCTTTGAAGTGYCGTGTTCCCAGAGTGTTTGCTGATCATCTTCAGATACGTGTTGGCTTGCACCATGGTAACACTTTCATGTACAGTATCTGTTTCGTATCTCCGTATAATCTCATTAGGGATGCACAGCCAGAGTTACTTACTGACATTAGCCTCACTCATTAATAGCATTATTGGACTTTACCGGTAGTGTGCTAATGCCTGGGAGACTTTGTCCCGGACCAGGATCCCATTACGCTCGATTCTGCACAAATTAAAAACAAAACCCGCTCTGGGATACTTATTGCAGTGCCGGTGTCCCCTAGGACTTGCAGATTTACATCACTCCCACCTTTTTTATGAGTTTTTTGAGGAACAGGAGATCAGTATTTTGTTTCTAATTGGCGGCACGCTAACGTGGGAAGGAAGGGGTCACGACGGTTTTTGCCGTCCTTACCTCCTCCTTCAGCCCCTGGAACAAACAACGGCTGCAGTGTGTTCCCGGGCACGAGTGCGCGTGGGACCCGCATAAGGCTATTAGTGCGTTCTCGTTAACCTAATCCCACCGAGACAAAGGACCTTTGCCCCCGTTACGCTGAGATGCTAAAATGTACAGTCAGGGGTAAGAAAAAAAAATACCTGCTATTTTCTTTTTGCCCCTTGAGTAGCCTAAAACGGCCAGAGCGTCTAAACAAGGCGCTGCCTGTTCTTGCAGAGGAGAACGAGTTCATTCTCTATGCCACCCGCTACTCCATCCACCGCTACGACCTTGCCTCCGGCGTCAGCGAGGAGCTGCCCCTGGCCGGGCTGCGAGGGGCAGTCGCCCTGGACTTCGACTACGACCACAACTGCTTGTACTGGGCCGACATCACTCTCGACATTATACAGGTGAGCTGGGGAGCGGAGAGGCCGCCGCGGTGCCGGCCGCCCCTGTCATTGCTGCCTTGCACCGGGGGTAGGTGTTGCGTACACACCCTGAAATACAAATGTTTATCTTGGGTACTCCTCCCCTCTGAGCTGTCTGTTACAGTTTGCCTCGCATGCCTGACCGCGTTCACCCTGAGGCTGCAGAAGTTCCTCATCTTTTATTCTGATTTTTTTTTTTCAGCGTCTTTGTCTCAACAGCAGCTCTGGGCAAGAAATAATCATAAGCACCGGGCTGGAGACAGTGGAAGCTTTGGCCTTTGAACCTCTCAGTCAGTTGCTGTACTGGGTCAATGCCGGGATTCCCAAAATTGAGGTACAGCTATGCCCACCCCTGCTACAAAGAGGTGATTGTGCCAGTGCATCTTTGAGGCGGCTGGACCCTAAGCTGGCTGCTGCCCTGAAGTCTTGTTGCTGGTGGGGCATTACTGAACACTGACCCTCATCCCACATGCCACGTCATGGGATCTAAATGCAAAACAGGGTATGATAACATTCAGCCCTGTGTACTTAAACCGAGGTCAGTTTGTGAGGCCAAATCGCGCAACAGAAATGGGGGGGAAAAAGCAACACCCTTGCGCGGTACAGACAGCCAGAAYGGGGCACAGACACGGCGCTGCGGCAGCCGGCTGCTCGCGGGGTCACACAGAAATGTCAATAAATAACACCGATCTATCCTCTTTTATCACCTGCCTCACAGTAACTGCTCCCTGTGCCCACGGCAGCTATTTTATTAGGGAGCAGTAATTACCTGCCACAGATTTCATGTAACTTTAACCAGTGCAATTGCCCTCCGTACTGCCCGCGGTAAACACACCGCTCCTGGGTTTGGTTATGACTCTAGGTTGCCAATCCAGACGGAGACCTGAGACTCACCGTCCTCAATTCCTCAATACTTGAACGACCCAGAGCCCTCACTCTGGTTCCCCGAGACGGGTAAGAAAGCAAGCATCGTAAGTACTCGGGTATCTTGGTATTCCCTGGGGGAGCCGTGCTGGTACAGCCCCTGCTGCACCACTACACTCGTAAGAGGCAAACACAAGGGAGGGTGTTGCAGGGAAAGCTTTGCGAGGCTCGGCCCCGAGGGGCGCGATGGGGGGACGGGAGCGGTGGCGGGCAGCGCAGCAGGGTACAGCTCACATCCTGCCCCGTGGAGCCCACCCTTGCCCTCGCGTGCCCAACTAAGGCACCACTCGCCTCAGAGCAGAGATCACAAACTGGTTTTTCTTTCAATTAAGCTGCTGTTTTCCTACCCATACATATTACTAGTAAATAACTTTTCTTGCCGGTAAAACTGGTCTGGTCAGTGGGGAAAGCTGCAGCGATGCGTGAGAAACTGAGCCCCACTCAAATTCAAGAGCCAAATGCAAGTTATGTCTTTCTGAGTACGGTTTTGCCAGGGTTGCTGCGCTGCAAATGTAGCGCTGACAAACCTGAGCTGCCTTTAGCCATATGCGCTAAAGCAAAGCAGTTCAACGCAAGGTAACCTACAGCTGTGCTCCCTCCACAGAACCTGCAGCTAAATAAGCCCCTCTGCTGCTTGTAGATCTCCTGGTGGTGTTCACTAGAATTGCAAAGGGCTCCCTTTCCAAAGGCATGTCTTGCAAAAGACGTGGAATGTGAAGTATTCAAACCTCTGCTTCATAACCTGTTTCCTTTTGATGAGCTGTTTTGTTATTATTTCGAGTAACCTCTCTGCCTGTTGTCAGGCTGATGTTCTGGACAGACTGGGGAGACTCCAGAGCTGGCATTTACAGAAGCGACATGGATGGGTCATCGGCTGGCTGCATTGTTTCGGAGGGCGTGCGGTGGCCAAACGGCATTTCTGTGGATGACCGCTGGATCTACTGGACCGAAGCCTATATGGACAGGATTGAGAGGGTTGATTTCAACGGGCTGCAGAGATCTGTGATCCTGGACAGCCTCCCTCACCCCTACGCTATTGCTGTATTTAAGGTATGTATGCGGTGGCTCGTTTCCCGTCGGTATGCATTTTGATAGCATACACGCTTGGAGGTTGTTGTGCATATGGGGCGGGCGGCGGAAGAGCGTTGAGCACGCTGGATTCAGAGGGTAGGAGCGGGTGTGATGCTTGCTCTATTTCTGCTCCTGGCACGTTCCCACGCACCCCTGAAATGAGCAGGCAGGTGCAGCTGAAAGCGGGACCAACGTCCAAGAGACGTGCAGCTTTCCCAAGCAGCTGCACTGCGATATCTTCCCCAGACTGTGTGCCACTCAGCAGATGTGACTGCTCAAATCCCAGCTCAGGTCTTCTTCATCTTCCTCCCCTTGGATTGGGAAGACTTTGCACTCTCAATTGCCCCGCGCATCCAGGCAGTTAGGGTGGCTTAGTGCAGGTAACCGCTGACGAGCACAGCTCCGGCAGCCCTGCTCCTCGCACTAAGAGCAAAGCCTGTATTTCAGAATGAAATCTACTGGAACGACTGGTCACAGCTGAGTATTTTCAGAGCATCCAAAAACAGCGGCTCAAGAATGGAGATCTTAGTCGGCCGATTAAACGGGATCATGGATATGAAAATCTTTTACAGAGGAAAGACAACAGGTAATCGTGTGAGTGTGCAGATGATCTTTCCTGCGATTTAGGAATGTGTTCGTCCCCCATTTCCACAGGTTCCCAGGCCACCGGGCCATCCCAGCTCACATTTCATGAGCCTGAATATATCCCCATTCCTGCAGGGTTTGAAGCACTCAGGCGCTGTTGTAAGGAATGTTTCATTAGTGGTGTGCCCGACTTCTCGGCTGCCAAGAGAGATACTCCCTTGTCAGGGAGGGAGCCCATAGGGCCCTCGGCTGTGGTAGCACCTCATAGTTTAGGTCACAGACCATGGCCTTTCCATGCAAAGTGCTGTACAGGCCAAAAAAAATATAGGGTCTCAGAGCTGCACCAACTTTGTCCTCCACTTACTCGTCTGTCTGGGCTGCAATAAGGTAGCAGCAGCCGCTGCACGATGTATGTGCTGAAGGGTTGGCTTCATTTTCAGATGGGTGTAAGACCATCAAAGGGCTTCGCCAGTCAGCAGCCTGCAAGAGACTGGGAGGACCTTTTTAAGGCCCTTGATCTCCCTGGAGCAGATGGCTCTGTGCATTTCTAAGGCCAGCCTCAGCACTTGGTGCTGCAGAGCTGGCTCCTAACAGGAGTCTAAACCCAAAGCCTGGGTTGGCAGGTGAAATTGGGCTTCCTGCGACATCTCCAGCCTTCTGTCCTGACGATGTCCCCTTCCTCCCTGCCCTCATGCCAGGGGAGAACGCCTGCATCGCCAAGCCCTGCAGCCTGCTCTGCCTGCCCAAGTCGAACAACGGCAGGAGCTGCAAGTGCCCCGAGGGGGTGTCCAGCACCGTGCTGCCCACAGGGGAGGTGAAGTGCGACTGTCCTCATGGCTACATCATGAAGAACAACACTTGCATAAAGGAAGGTAAAACCATGCTTTGTTCTTGCTGCTGCTTTATGTTGAGAGGCGGCTTCTGCTGTTGCAAGAGGTCGGCATGACCTTTCCGCTGCCCTTTGGGCGAGGAGGAGCTTGGCCTGTCTTCTGAAAGCGCAGCGTCATGCCTCATGCCAGCTTGTTTTTGTTTTCCCTTTTGCACCAGAAAACACGTGTCTGCCAAACCAGTACAGATGCTTCAATGGGAACTGCATAAACAGCATTTGGCAGTGTGACAACGATAATGACTGTGGGGACATGAGCGATGAGAAGAACTGCCGTAAGTGTCCTGCGGTGGCATTCGCCTGTCCAAATTTAGATGTCTGCTCTGTCGGCATTGCACCTGAGCCAATGGTCTATGGTCCTTTCATAGTCAGGGAGAGCAAGAGCCGCTCTGGGGGTGCAACTCATCTCCTCCTTTGGTAGACATCCAAAGCCGGTCAGATGAGTTGTGTCCTGCAAGGGCCAATGTTTCCCCCTTGACCAGCTCAGGGGTAAATGTCTAAAATTCAGTGAGACTGATGCCAGCTCTCATGTGAGGGCATGTGTTTGTCTCTTGCAGTAATTGTCTTCTGAGGCTAATTGAGGGCACAGCCAATACCAAGTGACTTTCTGTCTGCATTGTGTGGACATCGGCCTCTTATTGTGCTAATAAATTGAGTTCACTCATTAAAGATGGAAGTCACCTTTTTGAGTAAAATTAAGGACTGCCAATGTGTGCAGGAGGGGCAGATGTTCCACAGCTTTGCAGAGCCTGAAGGGTTTGGATTAGTGCACTGTGGAAAAAGGGCCAGGTTTAAAGTTAGGAATCGGTGGAGGACCAGGTGTTCATGGAGAGATGCCATTTATGCCCATTTTGTACTGATAAGGAGCTTATTTTCCTGCCAACATTGAGATACCAGTCAGCAGAGTCCAAGTTTGAGTTCATTGCCTGGCTCCAGGTGAGGGACAGCCTCTGTGGGTACCTGTTCCTCTGTGGGGGCTCGCCGGGGGGCCACCAGTTTGGCACAGGGATGCTGCCTTGGATAGCAATGCTCATGCCCTGCTTTTCCCCTCCTTTGGCTGCCCTGTCTCATCCCCCCACCCGTGGTTTCAAGGCCCCTTTGGCGGGGGAGGCAGCTCTATGGCCTCGGCTTTCTTGCTCCCTGGCTGGGAGGCACTGCCCCTGGCTTGCGAGTGGACATGACGGTGGCAGGAGCTTCAGTCCTGATCCCCAGACAGACAGCTAACCCCTCTCTCCTCTGCTTTACGCGGAGTACCTAAAAATGACATTAAAATGCAGTAACAGTAACTCAGGCTGCATTGAGCAAAGCTCGCAGGATGCTGCCCCTCTCCCTTCACTTCCCTGCACCAAGTACACACACTTGGGCAGCAGAGACCTTTTTCTAACCACCACCTTAACCTCCTCCTCCTCCTCCTCTCCCTCCCCGCTGTGTTAGCCACCACTGTGTGTGATGCCGAGACCCAGTTCCGCTGCCAGGGCTCAGGGACCTGCATCCCACTGTCCTACAAATGTGACCTGGAGGACGACTGCGGGGATAACAGCGATGAAAGTCACTGTGGTGAGTGCCCTCACTCAAACCTCCTTCCCTGTCCCTGAGCAAGGGCGGAAAGCCCAGCAGTGTTTTGGGGCAGGGTGCTACTCGTAGATGCTGTAGGGCAAGGCAGTGCTTTGCCAGATCCCCCTGTTTATCCTGGCTAACAGCCGCCTCCTCCCATCCTTTACTGGCTACTGGGAAATGACGGACAGGAGAAGAGAGCGAGGCCGTGCGCTGTGGTCCGGCAGGGAGACTTTTGTGCCGTTATCATCCAGCTCTCCCGCTCTGCTCCTTGGGTACTCCTGTGACCCGAAGCCAACTATTTGGTAGAGATTATAAGCTGACCTTGGGCAGCTGCCCAGCAGGCGCACGGGAGGCGTGGGTTGCTCGGTGTTGCCATGTTTGCATCCATCCACCTCCAGCTTAGCAATTTGGAGAGGTGGAGTGCTGAACTGAAGGAGAGGAGAGGCTGGTAAACAGCAAGGCGGCAGCTCTTGGTCGTTCAGGGCTAGGGATGAGGCAGGAAAACATGCTTTCAAGACGAGTCTGCTTTGTAGGGCTGTGTAGGCTGCCGCCTCTGAGATATCAGCCTCTTCTCCTCGGTCAATAGGCCATGTGAAGCTTTCCTCCTCCTCTCCCCTGGCCCCAACAGCACCTGAACTGCATGTGCTTGTTTGCAGAGGCTCACCAGTGTAGAAATGATGAATTCAGCTGCAGCTCAGGGATGTGCATTCGTCTTTCCTGGATGTGTGATGGTGATAACGATTGCAGGGACTGGTCCGATGAAGCAAACTGCACTGGTAAGCACTTTGATGTGATCAATAACCTTCCGTTGCAAACACTGATTACTTACAGCCTGAGGTGCTGTAAGGTATCAGCCAACATCTTGTGCCTCGGTTTCCCTGCTTGTTAGCTGAGCCACCCAGCAGGGCAGCCAGGCAGCCCGTAGCTCAGCTCAGGGTGATGTAATGCTCCAAAAGCGAAGGGTTTCTTTGCTCCAGTGCCTTCAACAGGCCTTAGGGCTCGCTGTGAATTTGCTGACAGCTTTGCAATGCTCGCACAGTGATCTAGCTTTGCTTTTTACTTGCAAGATTGCACCGACAGGCGTGCGTTGCTGCAGTGGCCACAGGGCCATCCACCTTCTGCGTACCAGCCAGCGGTGGCTGTGCCTTTGAAGCTCCATTAAATGCGGAATCGGGTCTGTGGCTGCCGGGCAGCCAAAGGATGCTTCTGCGCAAAAAGGGCTCCCTTGTTGCATGGAGGCAGCGAACAGGCCAGTGTGCGCTGATTGC
The DNA here is from genome assembly GCA_035582835.1 of Phoebastria nigripes. Lineage (NCBI taxonomy): Eukaryota > Metazoa > Chordata > Aves > Procellariiformes > Diomedeidae > Phoebastria > Phoebastria nigripes. Next base: position 4,046,812 of record JAYKAV010000334.1, on the reverse strand, counting down.
ATTTCACAGCTTGAACTCTGACCATTTTCTTGCCATTAAATACATTGCAGAAAACAGGCATGTTCTTTGCAGCTTCTCCGCAGTTAATTGATCTGAAGGAGAGGCAGATTTAGTTCGGGAAGTGGCTCTTCTTCTAGCAGCCTCACTTTGCTCCGTGGGTTTGGAGAGGGTGTCATGAGTACAGAGTCACACGTGGAAGATCTGCTCTTGTTTTTGCTTACAACTCATACTCGTGCAACCTGGTTGCCAGAAATAGTATTGTTCCTACTTTACGCCTCTCGTTCAGCCTCATTCTCTATTTGCAGTTGAAAGTCACCACACTCAACCGTCCTCAGCACCACAGTGTAAAACTGATGTCCCTCAGCAGTATCCTAAATTTAACACCCAGATAGAGCCCTTTCCTTATTAGAAAAGCCAACAGATAACAACGTATGGGTCTTTTCCATTAAAAAACCCCAAACAAACAAAAAATCAAAAAACAACCAAGCCAAAAACCTAAGTATTTGCATGAGAAGAGAGTTCTGAGAGCAGGCAGTGCTTCAGTCCATCAGTGAAAGACGTAAGATCGTACTTGTGAAGCGTTACACGGGATATTTCAAGATAAAAGCAGTGCTTTCCATGCCACGTGGCTGAGGTGGGGCCAGGGGAGCCCTGCGGGGACCACCAGAGCYCCCGGGGATACCGGCAGCTGCTTTGCTCTGGCTGCAGCCGCTGGGACAGGCAGCGGGGCTAGCTGCTGTCGTGGGGCTCTGGCACGAGGGGCTGGGAGATCCCTTTCAGGCCTCCGAGCTCCTGTGCGCTCACCCCCTGCGGCATTTGCTATGCCTCAAGCATACGGGGTATATARTGTGGCACTGGGGATCGTGGTTGTTAGTATTCCGGGTGCACAGCTATATAAGAAGGTTTAATTTATATTGGTATCACTTATCTCTCATATGAGTTTCTCCAGAGAGAATTACTACAGGAAAGGAACCTACTTCAAAAAGCATATCGGGTGCATAAAGCCTAAAGTTGAAATTATCTAAGAGGATCACAATTATTTGAGAAACATTTCATCTGACTCCACTGGCTGCAATTATTGCTCTTATCTAAAATAATTACATTTCACACTGAATACCTAATAGAATATTACTGCCACAGGATTGTAGTATTTTGAAATATCTGCAAGTGGATGTCACTCGCTAACCTAAAATTCAGTAGCACACAATTTAATTAAGTTGAACGTTGCTTTTCCTCTCAATAATGACGAGTGCTCTCCTCGTTGAAGAGTGGCATTTCTCTCTAAAGTGACAGCATATACTAGGCTTCAACCAAGATACCCCACAGGCAGCTATTTTCATGACAGGAGCCTAAGGAAAGCCATGGCCCTACTCCCTTGGAAACCCAAGGAGAATTGTATTTCTAATTTGCTTTGGCAACATGGAAAAGCCTCACTTGCCTTAATTAAAGGCTGTCTCTGAGTCTGTGCTGCCCTGCACGGGGGACCCTGCCGCTCTGCCAAGGCTTGCTTGCTTGCTGTGACATTTCTTGCCATCTCCGGCAAGCTGCCACCACCGTCACCCTTGCCCACACACACCGAGGACCGAGATCAAAGGGAAGGYGGCTCCTGACTTGGGGAGAGCTTTGGGAGGGCTCGCTAGCCTCCGAAAGCCATCCCTGAGGCACAGCAGGCTTGTGAGCAAGTACGGCCCAGAGAGGAAAAGACCATGGTGTGACCCAGGGAGAACGTGGACTCGGGGCCATCTCTTGCCCAGGGCCCACAGGGTGGTCACCTGTGCTCTGCAGCTGCGCTCAGTGCTGGGACCTGCCACGGCATAAAGTCCTGGTGCAGGCGGAGGGAGCAGGGGTGCGTGGCGGCAGGGCCCGACTCGACGCGCGCCGCAGCTCAGCGGGGAGGCGGCGGTGCCCCGCGCTCAGGCAGTCCCCCCGGCTCTGGTTTCAGCAGTATATCACACCTGCGAGGCCTCCAGCTTCCAGTGCCAGAACGGCCACTGCATCCCGCAGCGCTGGGCCTGCGACGGCGACGCCGACTGCCAGGACGGCTCTGACGAGGACCCCGCCAACTGCGGTAACGCGCGCCGCGTGCGGAGGGGGCCCTGCCACGGGGTGGGAGGGATTTCTACAAATTCGCTGAGATAAACCTGCAGCAAACTCAGAGGGATGATTCCTATCCCTCCAAAAGCAGGCAGACACAGGGAGAAGGCAATTGGGGCTGTGCCATGGCGTTTTGTAGCTAACTAAAGGTAGCTTTAAAAAAACCACACAACGTCCACCCAATTCTGAATTTCAGAAAAGAAGTGCAACGGCTTCCAGTGCCCGAACGGCACTTGCATCCCAACCAGCAAACACTGCGACGGCATCAACGACTGCTCCGACGCCTCGGACGAGCAGCACTGTGGTGAGTACCGGGGCCGCAGGGAGCTGGCGGGGCCCTGGCATCGAGGGCTGACAGCCTTCAYGATCTGCCAAAGCCTGTCTCGCTGGGAGAAAAGCCCTGGTGAGATAATGGGAAAGCCTTAGTTAGCATTCACAAGCCCCCTGGGAAATCGGCTGGTCTTGCGAGTGTCAGCAAAAGGCGCAGTAGGCAGGGTTGTGACGGTTAGGGAGGGCACGCTGTCAGGAGCTGTATTCAGGGAGGTGACCAAACCCTTCCTGATGCCTGTGCCAACCTGCTTGCACCCCAACGCGTTACYGGGCGAGGGCAGCCTGCGCAGGGACAGAGCTCGACCAATTTGTCTTGGAAACTTTCTGTAACTTCCTGAAATCCAGCCGCTGCGCTCAGGTCTGTGCAGATCACAGCAGGGTGACATTCCTGCTGCCAAGACGGCAGAGGAGCCATCCCCTCCCCTCCTGACCTCCCGTTTCTCCAGAACCCCTATGCACCCGCTACATGGATTTCGTGTGCAAGAACCGGCAGCAGTGCTTGTTCCACTCCATGGTATGCGATGGCATCATCCAGTGTCGAGACGGATCAGATGAAGATGCCAACTATGCTGGCTGCTGTAAGTGTGATATTGTGCATCTTTGCAAAAGGAGGGTTGGATAGAGAATGAAACCAGAGGCATGGAGAGGAGAGTGCATTCCCCAGGGTACCAGAAAGCTGTCACATCTCCTAAGAGATGGCTCCGGACTGTAATGCTCTGTTTATAAATCCACGATTGCCTCTGAGTGTGCTCCTTCCTTCCTCCTCAATGATGAGCTTCCCTCAAGCCCTTGGTCTTTACACTAAACCTCCGATGTCTCTCCATGCCACCACTGCAGCCCAGGACCCCGAGTTCCACCGGACCTGCGACCAGTTCAGCTTCCAGTGCCAGAATGGCGTGTGCATCAGCCTGGTGTGGAAGTGCGATGGGATGGATGACTGTGGCGATTACTCTGATGAAGCAAACTGTGGTGAGCAGTACCTCAGGGTCTCTCATCACCGTAGTTCCAGCCTCCTCTGAATTTCAGGAGCAGAGTACTGGCTTCTTCATGTTTTACATATGCAATCGTGTATGTACATACATGTGTGTGTAGCATTCCACTTGCACATTGCAAGGTGTCTTACATGGAGATCAGTATTATTTTCCTCCTATTGCAGGTAGGTAAACTGGAGCACACTGAAAATCCAATATGGCTGGCACATCCTGTGCTTGACTAAGTCGTATGTGCCCATATTTACTCCACAGATTCCCAGCCTAAAGCAGACAGGGAGTTTTCAGCCAAACTCAATATTTACCACTGTTCCCTGGGTAGCTGGAGGAGCTGTACCCAGCCAGACGAAGCAGCTGTGTCTTCATTTCAGAGTTGCAGGGTTTGCTTCTCCGTTTCTGCCACGCTCTGTCTGAATTTCGCTGTCAGCTCTGGTTCTCAGATCATAGGTGGTGTCTGGCCATGAAGCACCCAGCACACCGACATAATAGTGGTGGCAACAGGCTAGCGAGGGCTGTAAGGAATGGGGATTCTGGAGGTGAAGAGAAAGGACCCTGCTTGTACTGCCTGGGGGAATAGACAGGGTGATGCTCTCTGGACCAGCTGTAGCCTGGCCTGAGACGCTCCCACACCTCAGCTGTGCTGAAGACTGGTGAGATAACGCTGGGCCTCATGGCACTCTCCTCTCATTGTCAGAAAACCCGACAGAGGCCCCGAACTGCTCCCGGTACTACCAGTTCCAGTGCGGGAACGGGCACTGCATCCCCAACCGGTGGAAGTGCGACGAGGAGAATGACTGTGGGGACTGGTCCGATGAGAAGGAGTGCGAGGGTGAGGGCACACGGCGCTCTGCTCTGCTCGCAGGAGCCCTGGCCGAGGCTGGGCTGCGGCATGCTGAAGGACCGCTCTTCGGCATCAGCTGCCTTCCTGCAGGGCTGCTTGGGACAGCCTGCGCCAGCCCCCGTGGCTCCGAAAATCCCCCAYGAATGGGCTGTGTGCGCACTCTCATGCATCTTTTTACTCTGTGTTTTTGGAAATCCTGATTAGGAGCCGCACAGATACAATGCAGATGAAAACATTGGGCTTGTAATGCCTTGCCTGCTCCCCGCTTCCCTCTGCTGATAGTGGCTTTCAGTTTGCTGGGAACAGGCACAGCTTACAGCCCGTACGCAGGAGCAGGCTTCTCAGATCAGCTCTGAATGGTGTATTTTTAGGTTCTCCGGTTCATCCCATTACTACATCGATCCCACCGACATGTTTACCTAATCACTTCCGTTGCAACAGCGGCGCCTGCATCATGAACAGCTGGGTCTGCGATGGATACAAGGACTGCACCGATGGCTCCGACGAGGAAGCCTGCCCTACTTCACGTAAGCTTTTCTCTTCCTCACCCCTTTCCTTTTTCTGTAGGATCACACCTGCAAGGACTGTTGGCCTTTCAGTCTCAGAGCCTCGCCAGATTGCAGAGTTAAATTACACCGTGGTGTAAAAGCCCACTGTCTCCTCTCTCTCTGGGGTCAGAGCTCCTGCCACCAGCTGGGACACTGCTCCAGCCCTGCAGGCAGCATGAATTACTGCCGCAGCAGGTCCCTGCTCAAATGCCGTCATGTCTCAGACTACGTAGGGGCACGGAGAGCTGGGCTGCAGGGTGGGTTTCCAGCTCGCACCTATGCTGAAGGTAAAAGAGGGTTTTTTCTTGCTGCGGTCCTTGCTAAGGCCTGCCGAGCTCTGAGCCGGTGCAGGACATCCCCTGCAAACCAGTTGCTTTTCCAGCCCTCTGCAGTCAGGAGAGAGGACTGCTTAGGCATCATCCCAGCAGAAGCCATTTACCTGCTAGATGGGAAGAGATTGCCATCTAGTGGAGTCGGGACCTGGGGACARGTTTTGGTCCCTCCTGGTGGCAGCAGCAGCCTGGCCGTGCGTTGGGTGGTTTCCTCACTCGCTTCTGTGTGCAGGACCCAACGTGACGGCCACCTCCCCTGCGCTCCCGGGACGCTGCAGCAGGTTCGAGTTCGAGTGCCTGCAGCTGCACAAGTGCATCCCCAACTGGAAGCGGTGCGATGGCCTGCGGGACTGCCAGGACGGCACGGACGAGAGGAACTGCCGTAAGCGCGGGGCAGGGAGAGCATCTCGCCTGGCTCTTTCCCTTGGGAAGCTCTTTGTGAGGACGGGGGAGCCACCAAGGAGTTTTACTGCTGGTGGAATCCATGCAGTCAATGCAGCATTACAGTAGAAAAGGGGAAAAAGGCCAAACCACCAGTGCCCTTCGCATTAGAAGTCCAGCTGTTGTTTTCAGTGGGATAAGCTCCAGRTTCTTTTGATGCCACCATGTGTGATCATGCCAGAAGATGCAGCCAGAACGAGATAGCCCTATGACTGACACACTCAGTCTGTGCTCCATCCCTGACATGCAGCCACCCYGGCATCATGCCTGCTTTTGAACTAGCACTGGCACTGCAAACAGCCCAGTGCTGGTGAGGTAACTTTCCTGCCTTGAGTCCTGAAACCTTTCTGCCTCTTTCAGCTACTCACAGCACCCTGTCGTGCCCTAATGGTTATAAATGCGAGGACGGAGAGGCCTGCATTATGGTGACAGAGCGGTGTGATGGATATCTGGACTGCTCAGACAGCAGCGATGAGAGGAACTGTACCGGTAAGCAGCAGCCCTCTTCCATTTCTCACGCAGAGGTGCTGTCCTGGATACCTTTCATTCACAACGTCCTGGACATATCTCCCTCTGTACAGCTCTCCGAGCTGCCTCCTCGCCCATTTATAACCAGCTGGGACAAACTTCCCATCCAGTTTCTACACTGACAATTCATCTTCCAGCAGCCTCAGACACAGAAAAACAACTTTAGGACGGGTAGGAGCAAAGCTGTCTATTGTACATGGCCCACGGGTGAAGCAATGGTCTCCAGCTCTGTCCTCCTTTGCAAGGTGACCCTGGGAGCCGTGGTACGTGCCCCGCCACCATCACTGGTCCTCCCACCCTGGCCTTCAGTGGCCCCGCCRAGGCAGGCAGGATGCACGCCGCAGCCCGCCCTGGGCAGATAACAGCGATCAATCGCTGTCTCTGGCCAGCCATGAGATTCAGCCGCTTTCCTACTGAACTGCTTGGGGGTTTGAGCAGGTTTTAGTTCTTTAATTAAATATTGATTGGGGAAAGCTAACAGGTTCAGGGGAGGGGGAAGGAGCTGCTGAGATTCATGGCTTGGCTGCTATGTCAAGGGGAAACCATCTCTTTTCCCTCGGATAGCTTGTCTTGCTGTGCCTGTCTGCAGACCCGTGAGCCTGCTGGGTTTCATTTCCAGTTGGTTAGGGAAAGCGAAGCAGCAGCAGTTTGGCTCCGCTCCACTTGGTTTCTGTACAGCACTGGGAATGAAGCTGAGCACCCGAGCAGGGCCAGGCCACGGCGTTTGGACGTGGGCTCTGACACGCAGTCCCCAGAGGGAGAGAGCAGGGAATGGCCTAGCGGGAGCAGGGCATGGGTTTGGGCTGTTTCAGATAAGCACCCCGCGTCCCCACCACTGCCAGCGGCTGGATTTCRCAGTGTTGTTATCCCCTAAATGCCTCTCCCAAGGTCAGGCAGCGATTCAGCCRCAGAGCTCGCGTCAAGGCAGTCCCCAGACCACTGCCTTAATTACCAGCCTTCGCTTGGCTCCTTCTGCTGAACGCGAGATGTGATAAGGAAAACTACGCAAAGAAGAGCCCGGGGTGGCTTACAGTGACAGCGCAGATTCATCGCACAAGTAGAAGAGTGACTTAGCTTGCACTCATACACTTCCAAAATGATGTTAAAGAGTATTTCGTCAACAGCCACACTTTATCTTTCCTTGGGGGAAAGGGGATGCTTGTGTGATGCAGCATAAAGACAACCAGGATATTCTGGGGAGAACTAAGAGCACCAGGGGTATGTTCCTGCTCTGAACTGCCTTCTGAAGAGCCCGCTCTTATCCACCGATAACGCCTGCCTAAATTACACATCTAATTTGAATGGGGCAAATACTCCCTTCAGTCATATTACTGTTTCTACCTCCACGTGTTGTTTGTGCTACGAACATAACGCCTGTTTCTGTTCTGGGCAAAGGGCTTGTTTCCCTCTGATAGACTAATTTTTCCCATTGCCTGCTTAGATGACACAATCGTGTACAAAGTCCAGAACCTCCAGTGGACAGCCGATTTCTCTGGTGATGTCACTCTGACGTGGGCTCGGCCAAAAAGAATGTCCTCGACCTCCTGTGTCTACAACATCTATTACAGGTACACCGCGCATTACGCTGCATGACCCGTTGCTATTCGTATCAAGTAAAGGCTAGGAGAAGCATGAGCACAGGCGTCAGTATGCCCATGTTTACACCAAAGTGCCGTACAGAATCAGGCATGAAAGACTGAGAGCTGCGCAATCTAGTTCTGCTTGGAAAATCTTCTTTGTTGCAAAGACAACCCAAAATAGCTGTTACTAGGGGACATTTGTGGAGAGCTGTATTTGTTTCCACCAACTTATTTACTCAGACAGTAATGTGGCTATATTTGGGGTTTTTTTTCTGCTCGGGTCTCGTCTTTGTGGGACCGCTAACAATGAGAACAAAGTCAAGAAATTAGAGCGCAGCAGTTACAGAAAACCTCAGAGGGCGGCGCTTATAAGTCACTAAGCTATGTTTAGTTCAGGCTTTAAGAGAGCATCCTTTCAAGCAGGTGGTGTGGCTTTACTGAAAAGGAAACCAAGCAGCAAGCTCTTAACATACAGATAGATGGTTTCACCCTTTGTTACTAAACACCGTCCTGACTGGAGGGGTGTGACTCTCTCGTGCAGGATGGTCGGTGAAAGCATTTGGAAGATTTTGGAAACCCACAGCAACAAAACCAACAGCGTTTTGAAAGTCCTCAAGCCTGACTGTACCTATCAGGTGAAAGTCCAAGTGCAGTGTCTCAGCCGAGTCTACAACACCAACGACTTCATCACCCTCCGGGCACCCGAAGGATGTAAGCAGACCTGCACGGTCGATACATTCTGCTTCGGCTTAGGAAGTAGATACCACGGAGGTATCCCCGTTACGAACAAAAGGAGTCTTTCCACAGGCCTGGGAATTGTGCTGGACTGGGAAAAAGGGCTGTGGGTTCCCTGCCTAGCATCAGTCCTACACTGAGTCACCAACCCGCCCTCTTTCTTGCCCATGAATTAGTGGTTTAGTATCACTGGGGAGTTCATCTCTTCTCACAGTGCAGTGAGGAGCCCACGGGACTGTTCAGTGCCACAAGCAAGGAGCAAGATCTTTCTAGCTGCAGAGTGGAGGTCAGGTTAAGGAAGGGATGCAAAATAAAGCAAAGAGCGTAGCAAAATCCTAGCTTCACCACAATCACTAAAAAGGCTTTAGTGCTCCAGAGCGGGGTGAAAAGGACTCRGGACACAACTGCAGGAAGAAGACATCTCCTGTGAGCCAGGACCGCTTGGCCATTCCCCCTCTGTCCCAGCCTTTCAGGGAGACCCTGCTTTTCCCTGTGTCATCCAGACACACCAACTGYGACTGTCACTAACACCTCTGTTTCTCTCCCTAGTACCAGATGCTCCCTTTAACCTTCAGCTGTCCCTGAAAAAAGAAGCTGAGGGTGTGGTGACGGGCTGCTGGAGTCCCCCTGTGAACGCCCACGGCCTCATACGGGAGTTCATTGTGAGTCCTGCTGCCTGGCGGGGCCGAGTCCAGATCGGTGGTGGGACCGGGAAGGCTGCTGAGGGCAGCTGGTCTTTCTGAAGACAGCTGTATCTGCAGAGGGGGGTGGGCCAGGAATAGGACATTCTGTAGAGGAAATCTGCTGAGAGCATCAGGCAAGTTGGGAGAAGAAATGCTGCAAGGCTGTAGGTAGCGACACAGCCCTCAAGTTCACAATTTCATTTCTGGCTCCCTTTCTAAGCTTTCATACTTCTTTCTACTGACATTTTGACACAGAGGGACCTGTCACCCCATGGTATTGTTGACTGTGGAGCCCTCATCCCTTGTTTTGGTGCTCCTAGGTGGAATACAGCAGGACTGGATCCAAGGAGTGGTCGTCCCTTAGAACCACCAAGAACTACACTGAGATCAAAAACTTACAGGTTAACACGTTATACACAGTTAGAGTGAGTATTTTCAAAGCTCTAGCTATGCATGCTCTCACTACTTTTCACTAGATAGTCTTAAGTCCTGCACAGTCAAGTACTTGCTAAACAAGTATGTTGTTAAAATTCTGCCCTTTAATGTCAACCCACAGGGGGGGCTTGGCATTCGCACTGCTAATGTATATAGTTTCAAGGCCTGAATTAAGGCCCTTGATTTGCTCCTTCTCCCAGGAGGCCAGGCTGTGTTACGAAAACTGCGCTACTAATTGCCCATTCCAATGTCACTGCAATTGCACCAGATCTGGGCCAGAGATAAATTTGGTCCTGACTGTATCACTGGGAAAAAAAGCAGATGCGCCTGTGGGGAGTATATGCACATGGGAGAAGCTGGGTAGTTCTAGACAGAACTAATAAGAATAGGAAATGAAAGTCTGCGCATTGGGCCCTGGGAAATGTATACTCTGCCGTTGTCCATCCTCCCTGCGCTGAATGAGCGTGGGTTCTTGGGGGAGTTCACTGGGAGGTGGGATAAACCCCTCTCCCCGCCCATGAATCAATGTTATTCTCACACTCGGTTGGAGCAAGTCTTTCCTTCCTTGGTATTCCTTCCCGTACTAATCTATTCCCAAATAAATCTTTGGAGCTGGATTCAGCGCTCGCATGGACTTCACCGGCGCGGTTCTTACCTATGCTGTGGCCGATAGAGTCCAAAACTCCTTATCTTGATGGACTCCTCATAAAGATCTCATGAGAGAATGGTTATCTGCAAAGAGGATGCACCTCCCTCCTCTTAGATTCCTTTAATTGACTTGAAGTAGTCTGCTTTATCTCTGTAATAAGCATTTTATTGCCAAGTAATTAAGCTATTGTTTGCTTCAAAGTCCTTTTCCCATGAGCTCCRCCACGTCCGTAACCTTGCTCTAACCTCGTTCTCTGTTTGCATTATACAATGTTGGCGGCGTACATTTGTTCATGTTAACTAACCCTCTTATTTGAAAAGGTTGCTGCGGTAACTAGTCGAGGAGTGGGAAATTGGAGTGATTCCAAATCCATAACCACCATAAAAGGCAAAGGTAAATGTTGTTGTTTCAGTCAGCTCAGACAACATAGCAAAAAGGCTGCATACAGGCCTGAAGCGTTAGCATCAGCATGCATAACCACCTCCTCATTCTTTATTCTTCCCTATTGAGCGTTTTACACTATTTAACAACTTTGCTGTATCATTTGGCTTAACTTGATCTGCCTCAAAGTTCAGTGGGAAGTCTGAATGGGTTGCTGACTCTTCCTCTGAACTCTGTGGCATGTAGGATGGAGGTACTGCCCTGGAGGTGGGCGAGAAGCCTGTCCAGAAGGTGACCCTGTCTCCTGGGCTGCAGATGGATTCCCTCTGACTTGTGTAGGCTAGATGATACATTACCGCTAACTCCTTTGCTGTCACTGGCTGAAAGGATGCTTGCTCATTCTTCTCCCACTTAGGTTATGATTATGATGGTTTTGCATCTTTTGTAGGTTAGACCACTAAAAGACCACTAAGGCTCCCATGAACTATCACAACATTACAGTAGATAAGTTCAAACAACACAGTAAATCATTTCCCTCCAAACTGTTTTTAGAAAAGCCTTTTGAAATCATTTGTATTCATGCAAAGTTTTTCCTGCCAAACCTATATTCTGATGTCAAAATTGTCTGCTAATTTATTAGATAAAAGTGCATCCTCACTATGTTGACAAAGGAAGGAGTGAAAACACCATGCTACTAAAATTGCAGGATTCAGATAATATGAAGTACATGAGTACCTGGTTAGAAAAACAGAGGCAGAAAGAACCGTAATAACTTTCACTTCAGGTTTTGCATGAGCATTTGGCAGCTGTCCCCACCGGTAGCTCCTGACCTCCCTCACCAGTTCCTCTGAAGGCCAGAAGCCATTAACTGTGATATGAGCTTGTCCCACTGAGTTCAGAAGTAAAATACCTGTGTCCAGACCTCTCTGCTTCCAGCCTGTGCCGAGCAAGGCACAGATAAGGCAGCTTTTAGATGGTTGACTGAAAAAATGATGGAGGTACAGCATGTCGGTGCCTTCTCTGAGGGGCGCGTGTCTTAGAGACTGGCAAGGTTGGGGCTGGAAAGATGGGGGATTCCTGGTCTGAGAGATGATTGTCATAATGAAAGCCTGTATTTTACCTGTCCCCTTTTGATAAGTATTTGCATTTCTTTGTGCTGCGGTAACAGCTGTTTCTCCCTTTCTTTCTTCCAGTCATTCCTCCACCTGTCATACACATTGAGAGCTACAGCGAGGACTCCATAAGTTTCAGCCTAAAAATGACTACTAATATCAAGGTAAAATTTTTACCTTCACTTCTGAAACTAGAACAAAGGAAAAAAGGCCTGCGTTGGGTAAACGGTAAATACTGGATGGGATAAGCTGTCACCCATTTCAGTATTGCAATTACTTTTTGAAACTAGTTATTTCATGGCAAATCATTTCTTACTACTCATCAGCCATCCCAGTTCTCTTAATTAGGATGGGAAATACAATGCAAAGACTTTCACCAGTGAGTTTTTCACTGCATGCAAAACCAGCTGAACTGATAGTTCGTATTGTGTGCCCTTGCTGCTTGACAGGTCAGCGGTTACGTTGTGAACATCTACTGGACCTTTGATACRCACAGGCAGGAGAGAAGGACTCTGATCATAGAAGGAGAAAAGTCCATCCAAAAAGGTAAATTCTGTGTGGAGTGTAAAATTCTGCTTTAGTCAACACCAAACGGAAGATTTTACAGAAGGCTATAGGATTTTTTTTTCTTTTTTTTTGCAACTGAGTAGTTTCTGTTTAGTAAAGAAAAAGTCTTGAGAGGACAAACCAGCAAATCCTTGGCCTCTCTTCTTAGGACTTGGAGATTTCAAGCGGATCTGGGATTTATCCTCCAGAGCTGCGCTAGCCTTTTCTCATCACATGGGATTTTGTTTGTGGTTCCTTATCTACTCTGCAAAAGGTCAACAATTTCCTGGGCTTGTATTACAGTACATGTCCCTATTAATCAGATTGCTTTCTGGTTTGGAAAAATCACTGGTGTGCACAGTCTAGATTCGGGAAAGCATCCTGATACAGAAAAGCACAGGCTAGGTTAGATACCAGAGTCCCAGGTGCTTCTGTATAAAGGAAATTACTCAAAATGAATCAAAACACAAACCAAGAGAGGCAGGCTCCTGTCTAAGATTGTTTGGTGCTGCTGACTGTTTCCTAGTGCTCTCACCCTGCCGTTGCAGTACTTTGCCTCACCTAATAGTGCACGTTTCTCTTCTTGTTCAGTGGCAAATTTGACAGCACACACTCCCTATGAAATTTCTGCTTGGGCTAAGACAGAGCTGGGTGACAGCCCTCTGTCTTTTGTACATGTGGTGACCAGTGGGACAAGACCTGCATCACCAAGTCTCAAAGCCAAGGCCATCAACCAGACTGCGGTGGAGTGCAGCTGGACTGGACCGAGGAATGTCGTAAGGCACCGACTCTCTTTTCTCACCAGCCAGGACGGGGTCTAGCTCAGAGCCTCAAAACACAAGCAAAATCTTAAGACAGGGTTATTTGTAGGGATTGAATTGCAAGGCTCAAAAAAATTTTATGCTCAAAAAATGAGGGAAAGCACCTGCTGCCCCTTAAACAGAAGCAAGGAAAGCCTTCTTGTTGTCTATTTGTTCAGCCACTGATCCAGTGGAGAAGTGGGTGAAATACAGATAGCGTGATGTTCCAGTGGTCTTTCAGGTGACTGCTGTGTTATCAGAGCTGAGCCAAGGATTTTAAGGTGGGGGGACAGCGGTGAGCGGGCAGACTGAACCTGAGCTTTGGCAAGAGAGAGTGCCCAGAGGAAAAAGGGTCTTTGCGTCATGTCCCTAAAAAGCGACAGCCAGTGAAAGTTTGGGTGGGAGCTCCGGCCCTTGCCAAAATCTGTACCGTCCCTGTTGGGCTCTTCCTCTGCAGGTCTATGGCATCTTCTACGCCACATCCTTCCTAGAGCTGTACAGAAGCCCTCACAACACCACCACGACCTCCCACAACATCACTGTGATCGTGCAGCGGGACGAGCAGTACCTGTTTCTGGTAGGCTCCTTTTCTGTTCCCCCTCCTACCTGCACTGCGGGCTGTAGTTTGGTACCGAAGGGTGCAGGCACAGTATTAACCTGTTGTCATCCCTTCAAGGTCCGTGTGATGTCTCCCTACCAAGGGCCACCGTCCGACTACGTTGTAGTGAAGATGATCCCTGACAACCGGCTTCCCCCTCGGCACCTCCACTCGGTGCACACCGGAAAGACGTTCGCAGTCATTAAGTGGGAATCGCCCTACGATTCGCCTGACCAGGACATGGTAATATCTCACAGCACCTTCTCCTGTCCCTTTGCACGCAAAACCCTGGCTCAGAGACAGATCCCTGCCCTGCTGCTGATGGAGAACTGAGCCCGAGATCAGGTCTGCCCTCCATCTAAATAGTTGTCGTCAAGATGCTGACACCTCCGGGACCTGCATTTCCTCTCTTCACATTGCTGGCCATTATCTCAGGCCTATAACATTCACACGGCATTTAAAAAGAGTCAGGTCTGGGATACCTGCTGCTGACTGAGTCTGAAAGCAAACTTGGGCATGTGCTAAAATACCTTTCTGGGCTTCAGCTTTGCCCTGGAGTCGGGCTGGCTGTGCATGGGGCCAGCCGGGCTGCAGGCTCTGCCTCCCGCTCCAGCCGTGCCGGCGCAGCCCCAACAAAGCCCGGTTCTGTTTTCTGGCACGCTGGCATACAGTCAGGTCTCGCTCCATTGAAGGCGAGTAATTTTCTCAGCAAGCTTTCCGCTCCTATTCTGGTCCAGAGACTTTTAACGGCAAAGATTTAAAGGTATAAATCTTCCCGGCAAAACTGGAAACTTTTGACAGGGCGGGAGTTTGCACTGCATCCTTGTGATTCATTAAGAAATACAACTTGAGTTTTTCCTCCTGCCTTCATCTGTTCCAGTAACTGCATTTTCTGCATCTGTAAATGCTGATCTCGGGCAGGGATCCAGCTAGTCCAGCAAGAGGCTTGAAATCTTACTTCGCAGGCTTTCTGTAGAGTGCAGGCATGGTTTAATTTAAATTTTGTCCCCCCACGTCTAATGTCCTATTGTTGTATGAGATTGCTAGCCAGTCTGCAGGAAAGTATGATCTTTCACTGTGTGTGCCTTTCCTCCCCCTCCAGTTATATGCTGTCGCAGTTAAAGATTTAGTAAGAAAAACAGAGAAAATCTACAAAGTGAAAACCCAGAACAGCACGGTGGAGTACACCATTAAGAAACTTGAACCGGGAGGCAAATACCACGTGATTGTTCAACTGGGAAATATGAGCAAAGAATCCAGCATGAAGATCAACACAGGTAAAGGAAAGAGTACTGCTGGGTGGGTGCCGGGGCGGGTCCTTGCAGCACTGCCCGCTAGAGGGAATCCCGCGCCCATCCCTCACACCATCACTCCCACCCCGGCGCTGGTCGGGGGCCGCAGGAGTGTTTCTGCATCGCTTAGTCCTCTCCCACGGCCGAAGCCCAATTCTGAGAGGCCTCCCTGCAGCTCCCAGGGAAGGCAATTAAATCCTCGAACAGCAGCAGCGGAGAGGAAGCCTCTCAAACGATAGCCGGGGAGTTTTTCTCCTGCCTAGATGGAGATGGGAGTGACACCTGTTTGGCTGGCTGTGTAGACACCACAAAGTACCGTTACGGTCCTACCGTAAAATCCCACTGAAAAACTCCTACCAGCTTACATGCCACAGTATCCTCTCCTCCGGTACAGCCCTTTTTTAAGCAGAGTATTGTGCTGATCCCTAAAAAATACTAAGTTTCAGAAGTGAGGCCATTGCTGTTTCTCAGCCAAAAGAAAAGTGCCATCAGTGTTAAAACCTAACCCGCCTGCCATTTTTTCTCATTTGCAGTTCCACTGTCTGCACCAGACGCCTTAAAAATTATAACAGAAAATGACCATATTCTGCTGTTTTGGAAGAGTTTGGCATTAAAGGAAAGTAATTTCAATGAAAGCCGGGTAAGTTGCGCTGTCTCTCCCGTCCTACAGGCAGTGCTTCAGAAAAACCTAGAGCAGAGTCGTTTGCAAGGCTCCTTCCACAGACTCTTTAAAACAAACCAGTACGCTCTGCTCCCCTAAGTGTCCTTCAGTTCGTAACATGACTAAGGCACTGAAGCTGATAGATCCAATCGATCACCTTTCAGGAACATAATTATCCTCTTGGAAAAGGTCAGCTGTCACGTGTGAAAGGACTGGGAATAGGACACTGCCCCGCCGTGCCAGGAAGCACRTCGGTAGCATCTGAGAATTGTCATTATTTAGACTTTGATAGAAAATCTGTGACATGTTCCCTGTCAGGGCCCGGGCAGGTAGCAAACTACGCCACAAAAGCCATCACTGTTACTGGACTCTGTGTTTTGGGTGGTCTGGGGTGGATGCTAAGAACAGAGTGAACCAGACAGACCGAAATCTTGTCTCCTCCCTGAACTGGCCAAGGTCAATGCACACTGACGGATGCCTGGAGGAGGCTCCACATTGCTCTCTCCCAGCTGATAGCCCAACGCATTTCATCAAAGCTAGATTCAGGAGGAAAAAGAAGTTTCAAAGCCCTGTCAGAAGGAGCAAACCTGACCTCTGCAGCCAAGTGATTTGGGGTTTGTGTCTTTGTTTTCACAACTCTCAGGGTTATGAGATTCACATGTTTGACAGCTTGATGAACATCACTGCTTATCTCGGGAACACCACAGAAAACTTCTTCAAAGTTTCCAACCTGAAAATAGGTCACAACTATTCATTCACCGTTCAGGCCAGGTGCCTGTACAGCGGGCAGATGTGTGGCGAGCCGGCCACGCTTCTCTATGATGAACTAGGAACTGGTAAGTTCCGGGCATTTTCCCCATCCTTCTTAACGAAGACTAATGAAAGCCTCACAAACTCACTAGAGAAATGTGCTATCAGTTGCGAATGGCACTTCTCTCCTCCCTCATCTGTAGGCGAAGACTCCTCTGCATCAAAAACCGGTAGATCCACAGACGTCGCTGCCATCGTGGTACCGGTGCTGTTCCTGCTGCTGGTGACCCTCGGGATTGGCTTCGTGGTGCTGTACGTGAGGCACAGACGGCTGCAGAACAGCTTCACTGCCTTTGCAAACAGCCACTACAGCTCCCGCCTGGGCTCGGCCATATTCTCCTCRGGAGATGATTTAGGTACGTAGCCCTTGGTTTTATGCAATGGCGTTTCAGGACAGCCTTAAGGACATGAAATCAGTGCAAGACCTAACTTCTCTATCGTGCTTTGGGCCACCTTTGGCAGAAAAATCTCTATGGATTTGATCTTGTCCTAAGAGTACAAAGCTGTCCCAGTTGTTTTTAGCAACTTCACTTAAACCACCCCCTCTAATGCAAATCAGTTAAAACCTGAATATAACAGATAAAACAACCAGGTAAGAGCATGAGCGAGGCCACAATATACTGGTTTTGAGGGCAGTTTTGGTAGCCTGTTTAGTCGTGCCCCGTGAAACGCTGAGGGCAGCATAACAGCACTCTGGGTTTCTTTTTCAGGAGATGAGGATGATGAAGCCCCAATGATAACTGGATTTTCAGATGATGTTCCCATGGTCATCGCATGAAGCGCATTTCTGACTGTAAAAACCAAATGGTGTAAATATTTTATTTGATAAAAATAGTTGATTGTTTATTTTAAAAATGCACTTTGAGTTGCAATATGTTATTTTTATATGGGCCAAAAAAATTTTAAAAATACACTTTGTAGTAATCAACTGTGAATTGCAGACTAGGTTGGTTTAGTAACAAATTGCTTTGATTTAACATTAATTTAGTCTTACAAGGCTATGCTTGCTGGGCATGCTTTTAAGTCTGTGAGATATTTTCCGTTGACTAAATTGGCTACTCGTTTTATTTTTCTAAGACAAGAATAAATTTATTTAAAAAAATTTCAGGAGATTATATATGTAGAGAGAGATAAGTAATATAGTCCCTGAAGGTTTTGCTTTTACTTTAAAAAAAATCCTTTGGACTTTGTTTTATATGAAAGTATTTTTGTTGTGTTAATTTATTGGGAAATCTGCTTGAGAACAGATTTCCAAAGTTGTCAGACATTGTACACATTATTGTGTAGAACATGTGCCACTTTATCTTGCAAGGCAGTAGTATCTTGGCATCCCCATCATTGTTCTTGCCATGATAATAAAAATCCTTATTTTTACATATTTTTCCCCCCTTATTAAAAGACACAATCTTTCAGCAATCTCAGAGCCCAAGTCAAGATACTGCAGCACATACTTTATGTATGAGTTTAGCTTCCTGCTGCCGTACCTGTAAGCTAAAAGCACCCGGGCCCTACCAAACCATGGTGCCAAGGGTCATGCAAGCCCTTGCACACAGGCATGACGCCACGGGCCGTTAGCAGGAGGGGTTTTGGGGCTCTGCCCGCAGGAGAGAGGGTACCCCTGGGCAGCAGCACTGCAGAATCCTTTCGCAGTGCTGTGCAAGCGCCCAGGCTTTGCAGTTTCGACCCTCGCTTCCAGCTGTGCACTAACAACAGTCCATGCCGTGCCCTGCCCTCCCACCGCTGCCCAAACCCCTTCGGAGGGCACCTGTAGTTACCGAGCTACTGACTGTGCCCATCACGCATGGCCTAATTAATCTGTAGCTTACGTCAGTAATGTCACTGAAAAAATTTGCCACTACCTGAAGTTAAAGCGCACACCTTCAAACACACTTCCCAGCTCATCAGGACACCTTTCCTCTGTGGAGCTTCTCTAAGATGCTGCTATGTCGGTGGGACGGAAGGGGGAGCCTCCACTGTGCGCAACTAGGAAACAGCTTCGCACACAGATTTTCCACAGTCATATAGAGCTGTAATTACTAAACGGCTAAGTTCATTTGGTTTACAGCAGGGATTCGATCCTCCTTCATTAGCATTTCCTAAAAGTAGCTGTAGTTGTACCTTCAGTTTTAGAAGTAACATATACTTATATATACGCATATATATATTATTTTCCCATCGCTAGTCATCTCACGTTTCCAGTAGGCATAATACTGTCTACAGAGCTAAACAGTAGAAATGTCTGGTTACCATTGTCAAGCTTTGTTTGTGATAGCAAAATGTGAATCTCACCACGAATCCAACTACTTGCCAACCCAAGAGCGATGACACGAGCGGATGTTCACRGGTCACGCCTGTCCGTGCTCTATATATGCAAAGCTTCGCACCAGTAAAATACAGCACGCTGTCTTGTCACACTGTTTTCTTTGTTTAAACCAAAAGTATTTTTGCAGTGTAAATTAAGTTATAATTGCAGTCTTCCTACAGATGAAATGAGAGAGGCCAACTATGTTTTGATACATGACTGATCCATTTAATTTCACATACAGAAAATGTATAAGAAGTTGAAGTTCTGTATGGTTTGATACTCTATAGAAATACTAACTCTATTTTCAGTTACTGGTGTTATCATTCCCGGTGACAGTTTTTTCCCCCAAACCTGGGACCAAACTATAATCAGGTTTTTATAAGTAGCAGCGAGCTTGCAGAGTTGCAATATTTTTATCTTGTTAGTGGGTCAGGTGCTGTTCAGSAGTAAAAATTTTGAGTAAATCAACCCAGCATGTATAGCTCCATTTGGCTAGAATTACAGCTACAGAGAGAGACCAGAATCTGACCCAGAGGCTAAACTATTCTAAAGATATAAATCAAAGGATTTGGTACAGGAAGGAAAGCCTAAAAGCAGAGATAGAGAGTATTGAACCCCTTCCTTATTACGCAAATATTTCTGGCACAGGTAACGGAAAACTACAGTATAGAATCCCAGAAGATGGTACCTCTCTGGTGAGAATTACTATTGGTTAAATACCGCTACTTTACTCCCCCAGGGTAAATCCTGCTCGAGTACTGCGAGTAGAATTTAGCCTGTCTCGTGTCTCTATCTGGAAGACAGATGCCAAGGAGGACCCTTGCAACCACTTTATATTCTGCAGAAATCCCGTGGTTGGATGCTTTCAAGCATCAGCTGGGGGACAGGTCACTTCTGGTCACTCTGAAAGGCTCCTTTGTGCCCGTGGCTCAGCCACGCTCATACGGAGCTCAATCTATTGCCAGCAAAGCATTTTGTCAGCTAGCGTATTCAAAAACAACGCTCCCGGTTACCTGTGCCTCACTAACGCAATGTGGGCGGAACAGAGCCCCATTGCACARGGGTCTGGGGGCACTGCAGCAGGCAGGCTTTGTGCAAGGCTGAATTTACCTTACGTGGACAGTACTGTAATGCACAGGCACGCCCTACCCTCCCGAGACTTCCCCTTCATTGCAAAAATCACCACTGTGCTCTCAGCAAAGCAACTTCACAGGGCTAGTGTATTTTATATAGAGAGAAGTTTACGCCCCAGATGGGGAGTGAGCAGGATGGATGCAGTTCTGGGTAAATTGTATATTTTTATGAACTTTTGAAGCACGGACTCTTGTTCACAGAGATGTATGTGGGGTGGGAGGGTTCTGGTGTAAATATGGTACATGAATGTAGATGCATATTTTGTTCTGGTTTTGTTTCAGTAGCCTTATGCAATGTGACATGACTCGTTACCCTAACTTTTGGGAAGTGACTGGGGTTTACCTCCTAACAACCCAGTGAAATGTTTGGATCCATAAGGAAAAAAAGGGGTATGGGAAGTATCCTGGTTAGGAGGAACTTCTTCCAGTTAATTTGTGTTTGCATCTATTTCAGATTTCACTGCAGATGCTCGCTGGTACTCTTAAGTCCATTTGAACAAAAGACTAAGATTGAACACTAAAATCTGGTGGGGTTTTGCACCGTGGGGTTTGTTTTGCTTTGGCTTGAGTTTTTTTGAGGGGGTTGTGTGTGTTTTTTGGGACGGGGGTTTTTACCAGAAAGGACAAGGAGGTGTCATTTTCCAGGCTTGAGATCTGAACGCTTGTTCAAGGTCAGAAAAGCAATTCTTTCAGCCTGAATAATTCACATCACTCCTTCGTCCGTCGGCCGCCTCCTCTGTAAAATGGCTGCGGCGCGCTGCTCGCCCCCGCGGCGACCTGCACACGCGACCGCCTCCGCGGAGCCCAGCACCCGCTCCGGGCACGCACAGGAGCCAGCCAGAGCATGAGCTTACAGCTCCTCTGCTGCTCGGCCGACAGCCTGTACCCCAGGTAAACGCTAAGAGGAATTTCAGAGAGGGGTGAAGCATGTCGTGTTGACCGCAGGGGAAAACTCTGCATGCAGATATTTAATCTGCAAAATAGCTGGCGTGCTGTAAGTTCACGCCCTGGCTAACCCTGCCATAACTTGTTCCATGTGCTCCTACCTTGACACAGCATTAGCAGGAGAGAGCTGCAGATTTAGTGCTGGGAAAAAGACTATTTTCCTTGGACAGAGATCAAGTGACATATAGATGTATACGAGTGTATACCCAGCCAGAAAGGGGAGGAGAGAGCATACGAGCGCGAGGGAGCACGTGCCGTGACAACGCTGGCTACCAACATCCACACCATCGTCTTTTGGCCTCGTGACCAAAGGACTTTTGTGTTTTCAGGTCACCTTCTTGATCACAAAATGGTATTGCTTCCTGCTGGTTTCTAGAAACCCTGCGAGAAGTGACTTGAAAGCTCCTGTCTGGCTGGAGAGGGATCTGCCTGGCCCAGACAACCGACAAGGCAGGGTTATTTACTAATCCTGTCCTAGAGTCACCAAAAGCAGCCCCAAACTCACGGTAGCCACCAGGGAAACCTCACCCCAGCCAGCGACTCTCACTGAGCAGCACGCCCTTTCCTTGCAGGGCAGATTTCAGTCTTAGGCTC
This sequence comes from Phoebastria nigripes, assembly GCA_035582835.1. Lineage (NCBI taxonomy): Eukaryota > Metazoa > Chordata > Aves > Procellariiformes > Diomedeidae > Phoebastria > Phoebastria nigripes. The sequence continues at coordinate 4,025,450 of JAYKAV010000334.1, read as the reverse complement.
TGCATGCTTGAAATCTCTTTGCAGGGACAGAGAAGTATTTCATGACAAACTTCACTAATTTGCTGGTGGAAATGTAAAACTGTGTTCAGGAAAGACCAAAATAACATTTTCCGAAACAACTTTCAAGTCTCCTTCAAATGGACTGCAGAAGGGAAATGGTGCAATTGAGTTAGTTACTCTTGGACCCAGAGAGCATCTCCATTACTGGAACTAGCTGTAACATTTATAATTAATCCTTCAAAATGTTCAGCAGTCTACAAGCAGCCAGTCTATAATGAGTTTTTTAGAGGTAGTGTCAACTTCTAATCTGGTTCCTTAAGTGAAGTTTAATACTATACCATTTGAATTGCTACTCTGTGTCTTTTTTTTTTTTTTTCCATTCACTGATTTCTGCTATGTTATTATTGCACAATTTTGAAGGAATTTTTGTCTGTCACTTTTTTTCCACTTAATGATAATAATAAAAATGGACTGGGTAAACAAAACAATTTCTGGTTTCTAAAATTATTATCTAGCCTCTGTGTGTCTAGTGCAATAAAAAGGAGACTTTTTTCTGAACCATATTTGATTTTTGTTTTACATTTGAAGGATGTGTTGCATAACCTGACAGGACGATCAGAAACAGAAAAATTGAGCTTTCTGCAGAAGGAGCAGCAGAGTCCTACTAGAACGGTACCACTAACATTCATAATGCGATCACGTATCTGGGTAGTTCTCGGTCCCTTCCTTCAAGGTCAGCACCAGTCAGTAAGCAACACCCTCAGACACCAGACAACATTTCGAGCCTTCCCGAGCTTCACCTCCGTGTTTGCAGATCATCATCTCCGGCGCTAAGCCCAGCTTGCCGCTCACATCACACGTTATTTCCCTGGTTAAAATCCATTTCCACAACAATCCCGTCCCCACGCCGCGTGGTGCGTTTGCACTGTTTGGCTGTTGCTGTTTGAAACCCTGTGTATGCAAGTACACCTGACACCCAAGCAGCTGAAAGAAAGCAGAATTACTAGTCGCAGAGAGAGGTAATGAGCGGGCAGCAGTCTCTTCACACGTACCTCATTTTTTAGCCTGCATAATTGGAAAGGCAACATGTGAGTTTGGTGGACATAATTGAGGCATGCAAGCATCTTAAGTGTTGCACATCATTAATGTTTAGCTTAAGGCAACATTAACAAACAGCCATTCCTTCCTCTCCATTGCCCCCTTCTTCATGAATGAAGCTGATTTTTCCCTATTGTTGCTGAAATAGATTGCTCCCCCCAGGAGGTACAAGAAGTTACACCTCATTCCCATGCACCTACTTTCTTTTAAAGTAGTCAACGTGACTTTTAAGCTTCAGTGCTAAGTGCACTGAGAAAATATTGACAGAGTAAAGGCTTGACAGAAAAGAGATCTGTTCATGCCTCCCCTCCTAACAAAACTTGCATATTTTTATGGATAGGAAAGATTTGCCCCCTAATCCTTTACTGCCTTCACCAGAACTGTATTTCTGTGATGAGCTGAATGATGAACTTCTGTGATGAACTGTATTTCTTGTGATGAGCTGAAGAAACACTGCTCTGAGAGACCCAGCCTCCACTGCCCACTGTCCCACTCACAAACCTTTCCCTGGGCTGCCCATGGACGTTTTATATCGAGACCCCACCAGCCCTCACCTGATCCTCGCCTTCAGACCCATTACCTGGAGAGCAGCCAGAAACACTAAACCCACCTGCCCTGGAAGTCTGCACTGGAATTTTTTCCTGGCTCTTTTCTTTGTATCTTCTCCCTTTTTATTGCTTTTATGACCTTTCCTTATTATCTAGTCTCTAAACACAACAAGCTCTTGAAAGATAAGAGAGTTTCTCGTAGAGTCTCTATAGTACCCATGCAAGTAGGTATACCCTGCTCTCAAACACTTTAGGTAATGGTATTAGGCAATGACTCCTAACGAATAATGGTATCTTAAATATTGCTGAGCATGTTGGCAGTTCTCAAATAAATCTCCCAGCTTTGCTCATTACGTGACTTCAAGACCCCACTTGTCTCTTGCTTTACATCTGAACCTGAGTGTGCCACAGGAAGCATCCAGCTTTCTTTTCGCCGCTGCTTTCAGGCTGGAGAGTCAAGAGTTTTGTGAAGAAACACAGCTAGGCATGATCGCATTGCTCACGCGTGTTTCTCCGAGCCTCCCCTTCCCCATAGCACCCTCTGAACGAAGCACATCTGACAAAGGGAGAGAGGTCTCAGAAGATGCCACTATCCTATGTGTGCCTTGAAAACAGGAGGCTATGCAGAGGAAAGAGATCCAAGTGAGCATTCCTGCTGCAAAACATTTTTCTCCACTATGAGACAAACGAGAACCCATCGAGGAGGAGGAACCCAACCACTGCAGGAGCTTCGGTTGGAGCACATGGTGCAAACCCAGCCGGGAGTCCCAGATCCAGGCTCCTTTCACTCTGCTGTTCCTGAAACTACATCGCTCTCCCCCACAACTAACATCAGGGGCTGCTTCCAGCAGACAGACCACAACCACTGATTTAGGACTTAGTGAGCTGCCTGCAGGAGTGAGGAAGCCAGGTGGAAATACAGCAAGGCCAAGACTGCAAAAGCACTTCCCCGCATGGGTTAAGCATTTCACAAAGTAGATGCGCTCTGATCTTGAGAGAGAGCAGCTGAAGTTCTGGCTCGCTGCTCCTCTTTTGAGTAAGCAATCTGAGTTTCTTGTGCCAGACTCCTGAACGTTTGTGTTTAGCCTTTCTCAGCAGGAAAGATGAAATAACTGAGGATATTTTACAGCAGAACTCAAGCTGGAATTTGGGATGGAGGAGCCAAGAGCTCCCAGATAGCCCAGCCCCTGCTTTAAGGAGGGAAGAGAGGGTCTGCGGGAAGGAAAGATTCATGCTAACCATCAACATCTTGGCTCCTGCCACGAGCCTCTCAACCTGCCAAAATGTGGGACGCAAGAAAAATGGCAGTCCGGGGCTCTTCCAGGATGTGTGGTTTATTTCTTCCCTCTAAATTATAGGCATCCAGAAGCCCACATCCCCCAAACTCTCATAGCTGGGCTCACATGATGCCCAGAGCAGATTTGCTCTCCCCAGGCCCTGCAGAGCGAAGCGGGGAGCGGACCTGACCTCATATTCAGCAAGAGCACCTGCGTGGGGTTGGGCTGGAAAAAATCCCACTGCTTTGGCGGACGATGGAGGGTGATGAAAAAGGAACTAGACAGTGATTTGGGAAGGAAAGCCAGGAAGACAGTCAGTCGATGGGGAAAAGGCGTGTGAGCTGAGCAGGAGTTAATTAAATACATCCTGAAGCTTGCTACAACCTGACACTGGCTGTACAGGAGGGGAACGTATTTTAGAGATGGAGGATCTGAGGCAGAGATGGACAAAACATGGCATTCACATCACCGAGCCTCACATCTCCAGGGTGGCTCGGCCAAATGAGAAGGCTTATTTTCCCTGGATCTTTCTGCAGCCAGTGGAGGGAAGCCAACACCCTCCAAGGAGGAACTGGGAACCTGAATGAGCTATTCTCAAACGTTTTTCTACACTTTTTCATTTCCCTCCCACCGYGAGAATGGCTGCCTACACATTTTGTATTTCCCCAAGCCTGAGATCCCGAAGGGTAATGGCAAGAAGTCAGAGAAGAGGTGGGAGGCTCCTCCTGGCCTGGGGCTCCTACCTAACGTTAGGAAGAATTCATCCTTGCCCAAGCTGTGAGGGTCACTCCTTCTGTAGCCAAGGAAGAGGCATGGCAGTTCAGAGAGTGCTTCCCCTCGCCTTAAAACAGGTCAGATACTCTTTGCTATAAAGGGAACTTCAGGTGACTACCTCACACTGAGGCTTGTGACTGTAAGACACGACAGCCTATGTGAAATGTATCCCAAAACCCATGATTCGGGTTTGAACATTGAATTTTGAACATTTGAACCCATGAACATTACCCTGCCCAGGGGCTGGCTGGATGCAGCCCCTTTCTGCTCCTGAAGCACATGCAGTGCCTTCAGAGCCGTGCACCCCGTGCTGCAGGCTGGAGAAGAGACCCTGTGCCAAATAGCTCTGCTTTTTTAGCACCCCTTCCCCCAGCAGCCTCCCAAGGCTCCGCTCACACTGCCAGTGGAGAGCAGCCTGGCAGGTCCTCTCCTAACGCCCTCTGTGCTCCCCCTTTGAGGGCTGCTGGCCCGGCATCGGGGTTAGGCTGGCTTTCTGAAATTACATAGCTTTCCTTTCCCCCTGCCGTGGCTTTCTTGAGATCCCTCAGAAAGCCAGAAACAGAAGCCCAGAGGCCAATTCCCAGTTGTGTGTTTAGTCACAAGACCAGCTTCATTTTCAATCCAGTTCCACTTCGCAGTAGCTATATGTAACTCATAGCCAACACGTCTATGTACCCAGGAAATTACCATGGCGGACTCAGAGTTGGTAAAGACAATAGCGCTTTTGGCTCATTCATTTGGATCAGCACCATTTCAAATGTACTTTTCCTCCTAAACTTATTTAACCTCACAACCAAGAGCCACAACGATGGTGAGCTATTTGTTTCAAGACCAGATCTCCTGGGAGAATAGGCACAAAGAATAGAAGGCAGCCTGGAGAGATGGAAGAGAGAAAATTGAGAAAGGGATTCGAATGCATCGCCCTTGGAGACCATGCCAATGACCTGCTACAGTCCAGCCATCATAAATAAATAGACTCCGTTTATTGTCTAGCCAGGCCGGCAAGCACGGTAATGCTTGAGCCGGTTCCAGCGGGTGGGGCTACCGACCAGCATCGCTCTTTCGTGCTGCGCTTTCTGAGACAAAACAGATGTCGGTCACCGAGCGCCGGTTTTGTCGTGTGATTTGTGATGCAGCGACTTGCATGCAATTGATGAGGGCTTTGTTAACGAACCCCCAAATCAGAGCCAAAAACTTCTTCCGTGGTGGTGAATCCTAAGCAAGTGGCAACAATGCAAAACGAGCGCAGCTCAAAACCTGCGACAATTAAAGCACCATGTTCCGCTCCCTTTGTAACAGACCCACCAGATGCTCCGCAGCGGTTAGAGAAAAAGCCGGGCCAGACCCCAGCTACCTCATGCGAAGGGCTGAGCGGGGTGTGCAGGGCTGTGAATCGGCTCCATCCAAAACGGAACCGATTATTCACTCTTTAACCTGTTTTGTGGCCTGTTGGGTCCAAAGCGAGCAGTTCCCAGCTGGCCCTACTGCCACCCATGTGCAGTAGATGGCAGCAGAAGCTTTAGTCACCGGCCACCAAACTCACTAGGATTCCTCCCCCCCCAGCCCTTTTTTTTTTTTTTTTTCTTTTTTTACTTTTTACTTTTGGTGGCCTCAAAAATTATTAGTTCCAGATGAGCTCCTGCCATTGTAATAGTCCATTTAACCCGATCCACTCTGAGCAGAGTCAGTGCAAGTTCAAATGCAGCATTTTCACATGTAAACTATACATCAGAGACATATTTCTGCACGGCTTTGGGCATTCCTTGTGCAGCCGAAAAGGGGAAATGCAGAAGGTTAAACCTCTCACACACACACACGCACGGCCCTGGCCGTGGGCAACAATGGCACTTTGTCAAGCGAGCACTGCCAGAGCGGAGCTGAACTTATGAATTGAACCAGGAACCTCAGGACTGCTTCTCCCTTTGAAGATTAGCGCTAATAAGCCAAACCAGTGGGTATTTTGTTTTATAAGGAAAGAGCATTTCAAGTCACGTATGCTGCTATTGTTGGACACAAAACATGTACTGTCTCTGCCTGCGGTGACTCTAGTAACCGCTCCACGCTTGTCTTTTGCTGGGATTACCTTTATTTTTATACTATATTAAATTTACCTCCCTCCATCTTTCAGGCCTGTTAAAACTGATGACGTTTCTCATGGCTAATTACACACACATATATAGTGAAAAAACCTATTTGTACTATTTTACCATCATATTCAAATTCTATGCCTTATGTGGATTACATATTCAGAAAYGATAATCAAAACTACCAGATTTCCCTCCTACTGGAATAATAAGCATACCCTGTATAAACAAGTTACATATAAGAGGTACATTAAATGATTTGTTTCTTGTAAATGAAGACAGCTATAGCACAACACACGGAAAATTTCATGTTGTTTGCTTTTGTAATTCACTGTACACACAGCCTTTAATCTGAGGATCTCTGAGCACTCTGCACAGTTTAATCAAGCCCCACAACTGCCATGTTGGGGAAGTATATTAAGTGTTGTTATGCTGATTCTTTACAGATGGGTAGACTCAGGGACTGAGCTGTGCGCTCCAAATTCCCCTCTCCCTATTCAGGATTGGTCCTTAAGGCTCTTCCATGTGGCCTTCCCAATGACAGCCAGAGAAAATATATGAGCTTAAAACCCCAACCAAACAAGAAAACTCTGCCTTCATTGAAGGCTGAGCCTTCCAACGGCATGTTGTACCTGCAAGGCATCCGACCGCCTTCCCACTCCATCAATGCTGGTGGAAACCTGTGCTTCCGTCGTGCAGATCAGCACAGTGCTCCAAGCTGGGCTATCTTAAATAACCCTTTCACCAGCCCACATGCAATGGGTTAAACCCCAAACCCGTGCATCGACATGACCTCAATATTGGGTCAGGAGCCAGACCCCATCCCAAACTTAAACCTGCCGGGCCCCAGATCTGCTCTTTCTGCAGGGAAGAAGAAAGTCCCAGCATCTTGGCTCCCAAACCCCCATTTTTCCACAGTATTCTCTTCGGCGGGATCTGTATGGAAACCGCTCACACTGCTGAAGCCACAGGACAAATGAATGGGAATTCACCCTGCCAGTGATATCCATCATGAGACACAACTCTTTACAGAGGAGGGGCACGCTCAGCCCTAACCAGCTGCACATGTACAGAGTCTGCCTCATCCAGCCCCTCGGCTCGGGGATTAAACAGTTGCTAAACCTTGGGAGCGAATCGTGCTCCCAGCGAGCGGCCCGGGGGCTACCGAGCACAGAAGCAGCCGAGCCGCCCCGCGCTCCTGGCTCTCGCCCTCACACCTAATCCGCTCGAGGCCATGACTTCCTCGATGGCCTTGGGAATGGGTGAGCAACCAGCTTTGGCTAGGGTATGAACAGGTACTGAAGCAATTCAGCTTTTCCCAACATTGTTTTAGCTTTGGCTGCGTAACAGATCTCCATCTCTCCCTTTTCCTTGTTCCTTCCCCCTCTCCTCTGCGAGCTCCTTTGTTCTCGTGTTTACAGCAGCATCGATTTGCTGTCAGAAAGCAACATGGCCTTGGAGTTTCTGTACACACAGTCGAAATCCAGCCGACTGGAACCTGCCCCTCTCACAGCCCGACTCCCCGTGATGGGCTGCACTCAGTGCTTCTGGTGTCGGTGCCCTTTCCCGCTCCCCTCGAACTCCCACAGCGCTGCGGGGGAAACGCTGCTCCTCTTTTCGGCTGCCGGGCAAGGCGGGGGGTGCGAGCCATAGCCCCCCGCGGAGCCCTGCCGGGCCTTCTCCCCGGGGGGAGCAACACCTGGGCAGGGGCTGAGGGAAATGGCCCAACAGCTCATGGCCCCTCCGCCCCCCTCCATGGAGCTTTGCAACCCTGCAGAAAAGCACGTCCTGTCCTCCCTCCCCCCCCAGGGCTCGAGCCGATTCCTCACACCCCAAAACATTTTTCAAGACAGGAGTGCGCTGGTGAGCCCTGCTCTTCTCAGTGCAGCCCCAGCTTTCCAAACCATCAACCACATGCGGTCTGTGCAACCGCATAGCAGCCTTCTGTCTCTGGGCCTTGAAGCCCTTCACAAAACCCAGCGCATCCGAGATGTCCCAGGCGGTAGGGCTCTGTTTGCTCACCGGCAGAGAAACTGAGGCAGAGAGAGATTAAACAACCTGCCCAAGGTCACAAGGAATCATGAGAAAGTGAGCAACAACAAGGAAATCTGGTTCTCTAGACTCTTACAGTCACAACACGTCCTCCCGCTCCTCTTTTCACTAGCTGAGAGATCTCAATGGTTTCGGTCACATTTTCCTATTATGACTTGATAAAATTTCCTCCCTGCTGCCTAAACAAAAGTATGGGTTACGTTGCGCAGAGCGAGCTGATTTGTCCACAATTGCTTCAGATAGCCAAGCAGTTGCTTTCAGTCACACAACCCCTAGGTAAAGGGAATCCAGGCATGACCCTGCACACCCGTGTTGCTTTTGAAACCTTCCATGGGGATTTTAGCACTGGGGGAGGGTGTTGAGTTAGCAGCCCCAGGACCAAAGTCCTCCGTGTATTCGCAGAATGGATGCAATACCTGCGAGGACAGGGCAGAGCTCCCCTCTGAGCCCTCCTGGTCTGCCGGGACGTGCCCCAGCTTCTGGGCCTCCTCAGTGCATCTGTCCAAGGGAAGGGGGACGATCACTGCTAGTCCTGCTAATGCTTTAAATGGGGCCATGGGCTCCATTTCATCTCCCAGCCATGCAGATGGGGGCAGCCAGGGGAAAAAATTGCCAGCAGTCCCCACGCTGGATGCTGTGACCATTTCCATGGCCTGTTAACAAGTCCCTGCCTCTCTCGGCTTCCAGCAAGTGTTGCACCCAGCCTACGTGTCCCAGGTTTGAGAGTACAAGGCCTCCGCTCGGCTCCATTGATTGCCAGCACGCACCCCTCCAGCCTGCAGGAAAACCTCCCACGGCAGCTCCCCCGATGTGTGGTAACTCAAGTCCCTTTAATGGCTTCTCGGAGGGCTGAAGTCCCCATTTTAACTTGGTTCCAGTTTCCAGAGCCCCTCTCTTTTCCCAGCTCCATTGCTTTCACCTGCTTTTGTTCAGCTCTCCTGTGAAAGGAGGGGTTCAAAGGGGTGACAGGGCTGTAAATATATCGTATTGTCTACTGAAAAAAAAAAAGGTAGAGCAGAAAGAGTGATGGATATACCCTTCCCCTCCCTGCACTTGGGACGGATGAAGGAAGATGGCAGATAATTGCTCTTTATTGTGCCCTGGGTTCACCTTAAGATGAAGGAAGTGATAAGATTTCAATTAATGTCATTTAAGATTCCCTGCAAGCTGTCCTGTTCCTTTCCTGGCTTCTTTCCTTCTCTGAAACAGTGGTCCTCAATGCTGCTTTTGTAATCCCATGGGAACTCCCTAAATGGGCCACATCCTCACCTGGTGAGCACTGTCAAGGCGCCATCAACATCAGTGGAGCAATGCTAATTTAGACCAGATGACAATCCCCCTCCAACCCCGCTCTCGATTTATTATAGGGCAGGATAGATAACATACTTCATTATACAAAGCAGGGATCATTTTCCAGCTTGTCCAAGAATGAACCGAGAAGCTTTTCTAATCAGCTTAAACTGATCAAGATATCCAGGCACAGAAACCACAATATCCAGGTTTCTGTGTAAGACACCTTACGCTGAGCTTTCTTACTTTCCTGAGTAACTGCATCAAATTCCTCGGGATTGCTGTCTTGAAAAGAGAATACAGTGAGCTGCAGACCAGGGAGCTGGCTCCTTGCTGAGTAATATACACATACTGGGGCAGAGTGAAATCTTCGCTAGATTTTTTTTTTTTTTTTAACCAGAAAAAAATACTAAAAGAAAGAAACGGTCGAACAAAGCTGCTTGTGAGATTTTGCATACTAGAAACATTTTAATTTTGATCTCATTTTATCTAAAACCAGAAGAAAGCATTGAATCACCAAGGTATTCCAGAACAAGCCCCAACATCTTGAAAATGTTCACACTGATCACTTCAGATTTTCAAAATGTCTCTTTACAAATAGCTGCTGGCATGCAGTCATAACATCTTTCTTTCTGACTGTGCCGTTTTGGAAAAAAAACAGAAGTTTCACGTAAAGAATAACTCCTGGGTTTCACAGACTTACTAATTCATATAAATTTTATACATATGTATGTATTTATTTTTACAAACAGTAGTGAAAAACCACTGACAAAAATCCACAAAAGCAGCGCAAATAGCTGAAATTCTTTCCCCCCCCTGCAGACACACTAATGTTTATTGTCCCCAAGAGCATCCATTTTCGCTCCTCTTCTATATATACACGCATGACGTTTCCATATGTTCTTTAGCTTAGCTCCCTGGTAACATACCACCCTTCAGGGGAGGGAGGGAAGGCTGGAAGCAGGGCGTTCAGCGAGCGGCCCCGGGTTGCACAGGACATGGGAGCAGGGTGAGGAAGGAGAGCACCAGCCGAGGTTTCGTGCCTCCTCCTCTTCCTCGTGCACCTGAACGCGTCCTCCTGGTAATGGCAGACTCTGCGGCGAGGACCTGACATAGATGCTACAGCAAACAGTCATTTTCCTGCCGCATGAGCATCCACTCCCCCCAGCCCGTCCCCTGCAGCAGGCTGCCTGCGCTGCAAACCTTCGCCTGACTGAGATCGGCAGCTCCTTTTTACAATAGCCATTACCAAGGTGTGAAATCTGCGGGAGGGGGGAAGGTTGGGAAGGGGGTATGCATCTGTGAATATGATTACAGGCTTAAAATGTGTGAAGTCTTTTCAGATTTAATGAACCAGAATGTGGCTTTCATTTTGGCTGTGCATATTTTGAACCCTAATATATGTTTATTTAGTMTAGTTAATTGCCTTTTTTTCCTTTAAAAGATACCTGCTCAGCTCTCCCAAGTATTCTGCAGTATCCACACATTGTGTCTAACAAAGACTGCTCCTCTGCAATACATGGACTGAGACCTCATCTTTCCTGGCTACTGCACTGCATGATGGTAGGAGGAGGGGACGGGCTGATTTGAGAAGAAAACACCGTCTTCAACAGAAAGTAATTTTTCTCCTCCTAGGTCAATACTGAGGCGTTACATTTACCTGATCTGGTTTTAGCAGATACTGTCGTTTGAGATGGAAAAGTCAGATGGGGGGTGTGGAGTTATGCAGAAACACGAGATTACCGAGACACAGCGATTGTGTGAACGCTGCACGCGTGACCTCGCCGGTGAAAGGCAGGCTACTATATGGTATTTACATTCGTCCTCTATGATTTAAGTCCTCCAGCTAAATATAGGAAAATAATATGGCAAAACAAAACAGGAGGAAGTCCTTGAATACCAGCAACAGATATCCCAGCACACACAACCGACCAAGTCGCCAGTCTTTAAGGAGCAGGTGCTACGGACTGGCAATTTGGAGATGGAAAGGCTGGTACAGTCATCAGGGCAATCCTTCCTAGTAGCTCAGCTTGTGAGCAAAGACTAAGGGCAATGCCAGYCAGAGCCTGGGCGGGAGATGGGAACTTTCAACCGAGCCACCTTCCTATGCAGAAGATATAATAGGTGATAAAAGATCTATGCAGAAGATAAAATAGGTGATACGGTACACATATAGCATATATACGGTAGACATATAGCATATAGCTTTTCATCTTGAGACCTGTTTTTTCTTTTAAATGTCTTTGTCCTAGTAGGTGATGATCTGCTCAAAATTATTTTTTTTTAATCTTTTCCACCATGCTCTGGACATGATGTAGTAGACAAAACCTCAAGTACTGAGGATGAATCGATCCTGCTCAAGCGCTCATCACTGATCACGGATAGCAAAAATCCCTGACCGCACTGGGGGCTGGGAGGATCCGTAAGCCCCCCCAACCAGGGGAAAGCCATTGAGCGAGGAGGGATTTGCAAGGGCACATCCTTCGTCTGCTCCCTGCGGACCAAGGGCTCAAATCTGGAACTCGCATCGGGCAGTTACTGATCGCATTTTCCTGCCCTTGAAACTCTTCACCCAAACGTCAAACAGGATTTTTTTTTTCCCCCCCCACTATGAAAAGTTTTTCAGGACAGGAAAACCGTTTCCTGTCCAGACCAGACACCGGCTTCCTGCACGCTCTCCAGCAGATCATGTAATCCTACGCCCCTATTTGTAAAATGAAGATGATCGACTGCCTTTGTCTCCTCTACTTAAATGTACAAGCTGTAGTCCTTAATACACGCACGTGACCAGGCATAACTCTGCCCTGATCTCATATAGCACTGCGGTAATACTCATAAATAATGACAGAGTTACGAAAGTAGGATTTACAGTAATGCGTCAGAGCAGAGAATGACAAAATTGCCTGGGTTTACTCTTGATTTACATGAGAATAAACAAGGCCAGACTTTTGCCCTAATTCTGCAGCAGGGCTCTGGTTCGTGTGTCTGTGTTCCCTCTTCTCACCCCCCCAGCCTCTTACACAGAAATTCATTTATTTTAACACGGCRAACTTGCAAACGAAAGTTTCCTCAAGCCACGCAGCTCTGCGGGCTCTGCGCAGAGGCGGCCAGGCTGCGGGTGACGGACGKGGATGCGATGAGAGGGCACTGCTGCATGTGCAGCGGGCACGACCCGACCGGCGCGGGAAAGCCGGGCAGAGCAAGCCTACGGTTGCCCGTACGCGTCCACGTGCACACCAACAGGGATGGGACGCTCAGTACGCCTCACCCTCTGGGGAAACCGATATAAACCCACCTAAAATAGCTTCTGCTCTGGGGAGACAGAGGAACTGAAATGGTTAACTGGCTGCTTTAAGGATGAGCTCTGGTTACACAGAGCAAAATTTTTTTTTTTTATATTTTGGACATGGGCCACAAATGCAAATGCTCTGAAAATGGAATTGGTGTAGGTTAGACCCGGTGSTTCTGGGCTGGTATAAATAAAATGGACAGTTTCATAAGCGGTCCGAGGACCGGTGGGGTTTCTGCCTGGGCTGCAGAGCGAGCCGTCCTCCCGGCAGGGCGAGGAGGTGTGCTGCACTGCGAGCCCAGGAGCAGCGCTGGGGAGAGGGGCAGGTCCTGGCACTTACTGCTGCCATCCTACAGACCCAAGGCCTTCTCAGCAACCAGAGGCTTATAACGGGAGCCAGTGCCAGCATGGTACCTGCTGCCATTTCGGTGGGCGAGACCAGAGCGTGGAGCCCCCGCGGAGCACTGCTCCCCGCCCCACGGCACTGGCAGGGCCAGGAGACACCTCTCTGACCCTGCACCCCACAGGGATTCATGAAAGCAACTGTCGACTTTTGGCACCCGACAGCATTGCAGCCCCCTCGCCCCATACATGACACTCATGATTTTGTTAACGGGACCGCTCTCCTCCCCGTGGGCCACCCTGGGGCACGCACGGCTCTGCGAAAGCATCTTGGCGGTGGCCGCGGAGGGGGATGGCGTGCCACTGCAGAGTCACGGGAGGCAATAGGTATGTCCTGGCGGTGGGTCTGGGCTCCTGACAGAGAGGGGACAGGCTGGGACAACTCTCCAGGAAAAGTAACGCGGGGGGAGAGAAGGAAAGAAGAGGCACCAGCCCCATGGATGTTGGAGAGGGAGCTCCATCCCTCTCCAAGATGGACCGCGCACAGTGGCTGCCGGCAAGCAAGGGACTGGATTCGATGACCCAGGAGGTGCCTCGCTCCCATGGGAAAGGGGATGGCTGCGGAAAAGCCGGGCGGTTATGTAAGAAAACTGCCTCTGCTACAGCAGCATCGCGGCGATAGCAAACAGTTAAGGATGACAGGCAGGCAAATCTGCTTACTTGGCTATTCCTCTGTCAGGCAGGCACTACTAACAACTTAAATAGGAACGCTTTTTATAGCCGGGGTCTGAAATAACAGAATCATACTCAATTACACTTTATAAAGCGATACTTTCTACTCAAAGACCTTTGCAGAGAGCAGGCTCCTGCCGGCTTTTTGCTGTCGCTGCTGCAGTGTTTATTCCAGGACTGCGCAGGGTAGGAAACCAACCTTTCCCACCAGCTGCTTTCCCCTCTCTCCTTCCTCCTACATGGAGCCGCTGCAGCATACTGGTACTTTTTTCTCTTCGCGTGGATGGACTTAAATGACGATAATTACAAAAATTAGAGGAAACGAATTCTACCTATTCTATTTCTGCAGGCTAAAGGTAATAAAAATGTTATATAATCTTCTACGCTGTGCAAGTGAAAAACGTCTCCTTTCTGCGCTAGCCGCTCTGAGCTGCCAACTCAAACAGAAGGCAGCATGGCTGCTAATTGCCTCAGACCCAAGGCTGGTCCATTAGGGCAGCATCACCAGCCTACACAGGGGAAGATTTTTGGTTTAATGGTACCCGCACAGTACTTTGCGCCACAATTTGCTCTGACACTGCAAACACATTAATTGTCCCAGCCAGCAGCTTTTCTGCTTCTCATTTCTATGCCGACTGCTCCCCCCCAATTGGCTGGCTGGGAAATCCCCACCAGCCAATAGGCAGCCACTTTTCCATTCATGTCCTAGCAACAAGGCCTGTTCCAATCTTGCTCCGGCAAACTGACACCTGAAAAATGACATCATGAAGAAGCGGGCGGCAGCGGGGCCAGGGCGCTTTTTTCAGCTGTCTGCTGCAGAGTTCATTTAAGGTGTTTCAGTCTCGATTCTTAAAGCCACACCACGCCGAATGTCGGCGGCGCTTTTCCCCCACTTCCCAGCCCCATATGTAGGTTAATAGTTTGCAGAAAACGCATTTAAATCCTCTCCCCGTCTCCTTCCCCGGCGTACCCCCCCAGCCAAATGCAATGCCACCGAATCGCCTTTCCCGCTGCGTGCTGCAATTGAGAGCCAAACCCGCACTTGCCCGGCCAAAACACCCCTCCGCAGTCCCCTGCGACCGCTTGAGCACCAAAGGACCGCTTCTCACTTTGCGCTCCAGGTAAAATAAACCAGTGGGAATACCTGAGGCAGCACCTCCGAGACAGAGAAAAACCCCGTGAGGTATTTTCACTATCGTTTTACCCTGTATCTGATCCAACACATCAYGTCCCACCGTGCTCCCGGGGAAAGGAGGCAATAGTTTAAGATACAAACAGTCCACTGAGGTTGCAGCGTGCGAAAGGAGCGCTTAAACCTGTCGCTAAAAGGTTTTAGCAGAGGCTGCATACTGTTTTTTCGATGCGAGGATCAAAACCTTTTGCTTGCCTTCCGTGCTATCATTTTTAATTAATGAAGGCAGAAATGCCTGCAGATACGGAATTGGAGAGAACGCCCTCCCCATCTTTGTACTGTATTTCCTTTAGGGGAAAAAAAATGGCAGGGAAAAAATCGCGATCAGCAAAGATTGTAATCGTACAACAGATCCAGGTGATTAACCACAACATTTCGTAATTTTTCAAGGCGTTGTGGACCACGGGGATGAGGGGGTTACATCTCAGGATTGGTCTACAATTTATGTAAAACATTTTAGTGCACCGGAAAATATACAGCAGAGAAAATCCAATTCCAGATGATTCAAAAGGCACAAAGACAATGGAAGAAAAGGACCAAGTTCAGCTCATTTAAATGTTGTTAATTGTTCATTCCCATAGTGAGACGGTTTCTTCTGTAAATGAGAGAACAAACCCTCTAACATTTTTTTTATTAGCACCATGCCAGGACTGAAGTGAACCCAAATAATCTTAATCACTGAATAGCACTTGCTGTTTTATGGCTTTTTAAAGAAAGCAGGAGAAGAAAAAGAAGAAAAGCCGCAGATAATGCCATAGTGGCACAAAGAGCTGGAGCCGAGGTTGGAAGTCACTGCAATCTGCGCCCAGACCTCTTGGAGGTCTCGAGCACCGCTAGAGACCAGCAAACGGGAAAAAAAACCCACACGCCTTTCGGGGGAACAAAGTTTCATTTATTGCTGAAACCGGTGAGGGCTGCAAGGGGATGGCTGTACCTCCAGCTACAGATGCGCACTATGCTCTAGGTGTCCACCACTTTATTTATTTATTTTCCTGGGCGTTTACACAAACAGCGTCTCACGATGCAGCAAATAGTTACGTTAGAGCCGCTGCTCTGACTAAATTTTCAGCTCTTGAGAGCAGTCGGCGTTGGCAGGGGAGGTCGGAGGCTCTGGCAAGCTGCCCCTGCTCCTTGAAGCCATGCCTCGCATGACTATAAAAGGCGAGAGGAGGAAGAAGAAGGGGCACGAGAAGGAGAAATGTTGCACGTATAAATATGAAAATTTAGCAGARGCAGGAACCCATCTAAATCCAGTTTGTCACAGGCGGCGGGGATGGCCGGCTGGCGTCGCAGACCTGGCTGCCAGCCTGAGGCTCCCCGCACCACGCTAACTTCTGCATCTCTCCCCGGTCCCAGCAGTGGACCCCTCCCTCCTCTGTCCGGCTCCATCCCTCCGTCTTGGGCTGGGGGTACTAAAGCAAAATGAGGTGGTCATGGGGGTTAAGGACCCTCTTCCTAGCTCGGCAACCGTGCCCCTACATCTATCCCATCTGTGGGCTCGAGATCCCCGCAAAACGTGAGTAATTCCCCTTCCCTCCTGGCTGCCTGTGCCTTTTCTGTCTCGGTTTAGCCTCTGCGGAGCAGGAACGGCAGCAGCACACAGCCTGGTTCAGGCGGCACTGCCTTCCCCATCACCAGCAACGGTAACAAATAAATACAAGCAATTTTTCTAAGGAAAACAGAAAAACCCTCAGACATAGTTGGAAAACACAGAGAAAAATAGTCAGCTTTGCAGTTCCTTTCCCTCACTCCTCCTRTCTGGGCTCCAGGAGGAATTCCTGGGTCCCAGCCCCACTCTCAGGCCAGCTGAGGATGCAGCCCTGCTGGGACACGAGCAGGGGATGAGACTTCTGCTGGGGGCCTGTCCCTGGCACGTCGGCTACTGAAGAGACGCAGAAAATGCCAACACTTAATTTTTCCTGCTCTCTTCCTGGAGCACACTGCTGTTTGGTGTGGCCTGAGRTCTTCCCTACCAGCTGGACTAACAGCAACCTGGCTGGACTCACGCACTGGATGTGTGAAGAAAAGAGCATCCATTTCCCTAGTAGGAACGATGCTAGAAGCGAGGAACATGATCACAGCCATATTCTCCCCGCAATGGAGCTAGGAGAAGTATCCCTGCGTATTTAGGCTATAGCAGAGGTCAAGGCTCTAGCTCTTCTCTAAGGACCTGGCCACCTTGTTTAATTTTCCATACTTCGGTTTCTACCACTCCCCTGTAAAATGGAAATATATTCAATATTTGCAAATCATCGGGCTCTCAAAGGAATTACTGTCATTAATAGCTCYATACATCATGGACAAAACATTTGGTTTTGTCATTAGAAGAGACAGTCTCCGCAAACCGAAACGCAACATCTCTGTTGTCTGCCTGACAGTGTTTTTGCCCTGATGCAAAGCACGCCGAGGGAAACGGGAGTCTTTCAGTTCATTTCAATGGACTTTGGAACAGRCCCCTCATGCAATATGCATTTAGTCATATAGTGCTCACAGAAAAGGATCCTGAATGAGACAAAATATCTAATCAACTGCATTTACCCCATGCTTCAGTCACCCACCTGCACCAGGATTATATTTGATAGCATGCAAACTGTACCAGAGTTTTCTCTATAGCATCAATCATGATATTATGCTGCCGTATTTTGCATTGGTTAGAGCAAGCAATTTATAATTTGAGATGACTTCAAGTTAGGAAGCAACTGATTACAGAACAAGAACTTTGTAACTCCACAGAATTATAAACCCACGACTTGAGTGAATCATGTGCAAATTTAAATTGTGCATCATTAAAATGGCTGCCATACCCCACTCTGGAGGTAGTCAAATACACTAGTGAGAGTTGTGGTAGATTCTGAAATCTTTATGAATGAAAATGTCATCTTAAGTACATATGCGGTCCCATTATTTGTAAGTGGAAAGGTGCTATTTAAAAATCTCAAAATACTTCAGTCATATGGGAGAGGTCTTTTGTTTAAGGTGAAACACAGATCTGACAACAAAGCAGAACTGGAAGTATTTGGGAGAGCTGCTAGCTTGTGATTTTCCAGGCAGAAGTTACATTCCCCTGATGCTAAAACCAGCGTGATTTGGGGAAATTTTTGCATGGYGGGTGTCAAACTTAAGCAGTTGTCATGCTCCTGACTCTATTCAACATTTTCTGTAATGACCCTGACAGGGAGTATGTTTATTAAATTTGCAGACAACACAGACCTGGGAGAGACTGCCAGTATGTTAAGGGCAGAATTAGCCTTCAAAATGATCTGGATAAATTGAGAAATCGTCTGAAGTAACTGGATGAAATCCAATAGGGATATAAGTACAAGATATTGGACATAGGCAGGAATATTCAAAAGCATAAATAAACCCGAGGCTGATTAGGGGGCTCTGCAGAAAAGGACCCAGCAGGCAGAGTGCATAACAAGCTGAAAGCGAGTTAATAATACAATGCTGGGGTGGACAAGCCTGGTGGGGCAGAGCCTGCCGGGTACACGGAGGAATATTTCAGCCCTCCTCCTAACTGGTGAGGATTCAGCTAAAGCACCAGATCTAGCTTAAGGCACTGAGCTTGCAGAAAGGTGGAGACCTTCCAGAGGAGCTCAGAAAGGGTGCTCGCATCCTGGGAAAATCAGGCACAAGGAAAGCTAGAAGTAATTGGAGTTGTTTAGCCTGCCACAGATAAAAAGGTGCATGTGGGGGGATACACAATCACCTTTTTCACATAAACACAAGATTTCTGGAAAACAAAAGCAAAGTAATAAACTCAAATTTTAGCAAAGACTTGGTGTCACCAGTCAGGTTGGGGAAATTCATTCTTCCCTGAACCAAAGGTTGGCTGTCTTTGCTTATTGGGTTTTTTTTCCCAGAAATGAGATACTGAAAATCCAAGATTGTGACAAACTACAGAGTAATACCGATTCCATGTCAAGACAGAGGGGTCTAGTAGCTGTGTCCTCACTGCGACTTCAGTACCCTGAGTTTAGATCCTTATGTGCCTCCTACAATTCCCATGACTGGCCTTGGTCAAGCCACCCTAGCTATAACCACATCTTGTGTGTGAGCGCCGGAGCCCATCGTGCTCCAGAGGCACCCCCCCAAATGGTGCCTCAGCATTGCCATCCACACCCTCCCTCCAAACGCAGCCCTCAGTGGCGATGGACATTTCTGGAGGGTGATGAAACCCCCCAGGGTCTCAGCTGGGATGACTTGCCTCCCGCGAGGGTCTGTCTCCTTGCTCCCGAGCTGAGCCTAGGCTATTGCCTCAAACCGACACCTGACTTCTGGAGAGCTGCAGTTAGGTGTGGTGATCTCCCTGCGCGATTCATTTTCCCTCATGTAAATTGGGGTAATTCCTATTTTACAGGTGCTGCATCGCTGCTCGCAAAGTGCTCAAAGAGCACAGCAAAACCAGCCGGCGAGCTGTCTTCGAACCAAAAAGCTGTGTTTCCTGTTGGTTAAAGCATGTTCTGGCACTTGGGAGTTGATGATTTTCCTTCCTGGTATGCCACTAACTCTGCAGATGATCTTGAGCATCTTCCCTGCCCGTTTCCCTCAGCCATAGAGGAGACATAACACCACCAGATCCGTACTAGAAGAGCCTAGCGTGAAACGTATCCTGCAAGTGCAGAGTGTTATCATTCTTCATCAGTAATTATCCTCATTTACTGGCAGATCACCTCAGCATTTCTGCTTCCTCCTCTGGCGGGTAAAACCCTACTTGCAACATATACAAAGCGATGAAGGTTTTATTTTCTCTGGCATGTTCAGACAGTATCCTAGATTTTTATGTAATCCTTCAGGGATGCTACTTCCAGGAGGGTAGGGAGTGCTTGACTCTCCCTTTATTTCTAAAGAAAACATGTGCTACCCCAATATTAGGCCTTTGCATATATTGGTACTGCAGATACAAAGCACAAAATGGCAAATTCCTGATAAGTACAGCCAAGTATCCAAGAACTGTACTCACATTTCCTTGTTCCACAAGCACTTTAATGGCTTTGGGGGCCAAATTAACATGAGATCTGTTTTTTCTCAAGGCATCACCATCACCTCAGAAGTGAAATACCATGAGGACATCATAAATGTGTCCTTGAGGTGTAAAAGAAAGGCAATGAAAAATATGAGCACAAATAAAAACACTGGCTTAGGCTGCACACCCTGAATATTAATATTTTTCAAAAATAGCATCTTCCTTTTAAGCTTAAGGATGTATTGCTTTATAGATAACTGTTAACCTGACACCGACTGATAAAAGTAATCATAACTTGGGGGCTATTCTCTTCCAGAGAATGTTTAAATAATAACAATAATAATAAATAGAAATCATTGGGAGTTTTCCCAGGGGAAATCCTACCACTTTGGCAGGTAGTTGGCTTCACATTCAGGTTCTGCACCCGAATTTTGCAGGCACGCCGAGACCCAGCAGCTCTGCTGTGGGGAGCCAGCGGCCGCATCCACCCCACCTGCAGCAGCCGTAGCCGAGTTGGAGCTCAGGTTCTCCAAGGCAAAAGACTCAAAGTCAGTTGTGTCAGCAGACTCTGGCGTTTCCCGGCTCGGAGAGCCATCGCTCCCTCCCAGACCAAAGCCCGAGCGAGAGGCAGCTTATCGGCGGCGCGAGAGATCGGCCGTCGGGGCTCAAGCCCTGAGCAAAACATGGTGCGTGACTGCTGGGTGTCTGACACCTCTGCGCTGTCCTAGAAGTCAAGAGGGCTTAAATCACTTGATCCAAATGCTCCGGCCCTGAGAGTCAGAAAATAAACTGGACGGACTTCCCCTCTTTTGCTGAGCTGTTGTGTTAGAACAGTTAAAAGGGGAACCTTCAGAAAATTACAGACAGAGATTTTTCCCTTTTAATACATACCTTGCATGGAGTTGCTTCCCCCCCCCCCCCCACGTGACACAGAACTTTGTTAAGAGCGTGTTATTTGGCTGCGAAGTCAAGCATTTGAAAGCCCAGCATGCCAAAATTCAAACTGCCCGTGCAACTCGATCCACCTCCCTTTGTGCCTATGCATTACCATGCAAGCTTTTATGGTCGTCATAGGGTTGTAGAAGGGGAAGTATCAGACATGCTTAATGGCAAATTAATCATCATTATCATAATAGGCCCCATCCATAACACACACATTCCAAATTATACTGAGGACTGCACTTGTCCTGCAGTCACTCTTCCTGACTTATTTTATGCATGAGCCCTGGCACGAAGGTAGCAAGGAACATAAAGCACAAAATCCTGAGCCAAATTCTAAAGACCAGCTCCTGCAAACTTCATGTTGACGGGAGCATTGCCCGCTCCAGCAGCTCAGGATTTCTACAGGCAGTAGCTCCCTGAGGGAGGTTAAAAAAAAAAAAAAAAAAAAAAGTACATTGAATTCTATGGCCAAATTTACATCTGTGTCGGTATAAATGGAGCCGGTAACTAGCTAGCCCGGCAGAGGCTGGGAGAGCTCTCCGCAGTCAAGTATGCAAAGGGAGCGGAGGAAAGGCACTGTACTTTTTTTTTTCCCCTTTCTCACAGAATGAAAAAAGCCTGGCCTAGCTCCCTGTGCCAGAGCCTGCCTCGAGTTTCTATGTCTCCCTACTATTCATTAGTGATTACATGCCCCCCGAACACCTGCGAGAGCAGCTCATAAAGCACGCATTCATGGGTCCTGGCAGCACCAGCATGGGAACTGCAGGCTACAGGGCGACAGTCATTGTATCTCCAGATAAAAACATTCTCTTACCGAGGCCTCTGAAAATAGAAGCTGGCTGCAATTTCAGTTCGGCACCACAGGGTATTTAAAAAAAATAAAGAAAGAAGGGTTACTTCACCTCGGTCCCTTTTAAAGTCAGTTAAGTGCACTGTTGCGGTGCTGTCGGGAGCCCTCTGTACAGCAGCAGCCTCTGCTATGCAGCAGGGGGAAATCACAGGGCTCCGGAACTGTTTGCTCGCTGGAGCATCTGGCAACGGTGCCATTTCTTCCCTTGAACAGCCGTCCCCTGAAAGCTGCTCCTGCTCACTGTAGTTTTGACAGGAGCTACTGTGTCGGGGTGGTCAGCAGCGCAAGGTGAAAAAGAAAGGCACTGGCTTCAATAGTCCCACTGGAAATACCCAAAAACGTAAAGAAAATAAAAAGATCATTAAAAAAAAAAAAAGCACCTACAACACTTAAATAAATGCACACCTAAGAGGTAGAAATACTGGCAACGAAACGTTACATTACAATGGTGCCTCACATAGATCCGTGTTTCTGGGAAGGGCGTGCTGAGGTGGGTTGCAGCGGCTATGGGTAGGCTGCTGTCAGAGACTGGCTCAAAACGTGCACGAGGTGTGGGCTCTGGGCCAACGAGATGCTGCCAAGACTTACAGGTGCTCAGTGCCTGCCTCCAGCAGGTCCATGTCCCACCTGCCCCATGCAGACACGTCGGTACACCGCATGTTGGCAATACAGGGAATGCTATTGCCACAGGGAAATATTGCCATGGGGAGAGGGAGCCCTATATTTCAATAGCTGAGATGCCATAAAGGAGCCTAATTTTGAGGAACTGATGAGCATACTTCTAAAAGCAGGTCTCGTTCGTGCCTCAGCTTTGAGAGTGCAGAAAGCAGGACAGCAAAATGAACCTCTGAAAAAACTTCAGGCCTCAGTGACACAGCACAAGGTCAGAGAGGATGCCTGCTGGCGCAAAGGTCTGCGATAAATGCACGGACCCTGACCACTGGGACATCCTTCTGTACGATACGGTCATCTCCCAGGAGAGGTTTGGGGTGGTGGCTGTAGTGCCATAAGCGCTGTAAGCGCAGGTGAAGGCACTTTTATCTGCCACGCAGGGATCTGAATGCACCGTGCTACAGACCATGTACACACGATCCAGCCCCAGAGTTCAAACTCCATATGAAAAGTTGCTGCTTAGTCTCCTACAGTGGGCCCCTGAAAAGCAATGAAGATGAAAAATGCTTCACTGCAGTCTTTCCCATTAGCAATACCGAGCTGCTCACTGCTCCAATTCATAGAGGGCAAAGCAYTGTAGAAATTGAGAGATAAACTCTTCAGAAATACCTTTATTTGCAGCTGACATACAGCAAACTCTGGGGAGATGGGGAGCCTGCCAGAAGAGTTTGTGGCATCGCTCAAAGCTACAAAAAGAGCAGCAGAAGCAGCAAGAGCCTGCAAGAGACACCTGGAGCCTCCCTGCAGTCAGTAGGATGGACCTGGGGTCTTGCGTAACGGGAATGGCATTCATCGCTTACACCAGAGCATCGCAGTGCGATACACAAGGATGACTAAATAAAGATGACAACATCTTTTGGGTGGGAAGACGCCTCTACTGCGTTATCTAGCCTAAGGCCTCTACGTGATGGCAGGGCTTACTAAATCATCCCCTGCCCAGGTAAACCCTAAAGCTGCAATAGTTCTGAGGCCGATTCACACGTACTCAGAGCCTCCTTGTTTATTAACGTATATCCTCTCCTCCCACCACAAAGATGCCACCTGTACAAAATGCAGTGCCAAAAAGCAGGGAGATACAGTCAAGAAGTCTTTGTACGCCAAGTCCGAGGCTGACAGTAGATATTTTAACATCTATGATTCTTGAGGACACATTGAAAACAACTGCATTTTTAAAAAAATCTGTTTGAAGATTTGCTTGACACTGATTTCCCAAGGAGCCAAGCTGGGGTTCACCTCATCTAATTTTTATTCACCTAAAAAATTCAATGTCTAGTCTGAAGTAGCTATTTAAACTCCCTCTCTAGTCAGTGGAGAGGCATCGCTACCTCCAGAGGGTTATTCCTCCCATCCTAAGACCTCCTAACCATAGGATTATAGCAGGAAGCAGCAGTTACGCAGTGGAAACATGTCAGGACCCTAACAGTTAAACGACCATTCGAGAGAAGCACCAGAGGGATCTTTAATGGTTGCACAAGGGCAGAAAGCTAATTTTGCACCTCAAAAGGGAGAGAAAAAAAGCTCTGGCAACATCTTGCTGGAGCAGTGGCTAGTGGAAAGAAAGCCATCCAAATTAAGTCACCCGTACCTTTTCAGAAGCAACCGCGCTGAGCTCGGCACAGCCACTGAGGAGCTGCTGTCGGAGCCAGGGCGATGCTGCTGCGCAAGGCGCCTGCCCTCTGCCCGCGTGGTCGCTTCGCGGGCCGCCCACGGACGAACTGGGGCCAATCTGTCCGCACAAGGCTGCTGCACGCCGCGGGGTTGGCACGCTCCAYGTTCAGGAGCCCACAGGCTCTGATGGGCACGCTCCTGCCCAGTACCACCCTCCCGGGCTGGCTGCACRGCAAGAAACGCCGGCCTTTGGGGTCACCTTAGGTTCAACACTGTCCTTTGGTTCCCAAGGGTTGCTTTTGACCGTTTGGATTGTCCCTGTTTGCACCGTGACTTTTAGGACTTCAGGAAGAGGCGCCGCATGAATAGGAAGCTGTAGGAGGATGCCAGGCATGGTGACCTGTATTTCAGAGCAGGATCCTGGGGTCCTTTTGCAGAGGGGGAGGAGGAATCTGGGAGCTCCGGCCACAGAGCTGGAGACATATCTCCAAGATCAGTAGATTATATCCTACATCCCAAGCTGTCTCAAATTTCTGCCATTTCAATTCGCTTGCCGTTCAAGAAAAAGAAGAAAGTAACATCCTCTTTCAAAGAAGGAAAAAAGGAAAGGAAAATATGCAGCAAACTCTCCTGTGTGTGTTTTTGACTTAGTAATATCTGTAGCCAATTTTCCCAAGAGACACAAACAAACACATGCTGAACCAGAATATCAATGAGGTCTTTTTTAGAGCAGGCACATTAAAATGCAAAACAGGAGATAATGAGATAAAGCAGCAAGTTACAGGTTTCTTAATTCCAGATTTTTAAAGCCCAGGAAGTAGATTTAGGAAGAGAACTGGGTTAAACCTAGTGGAGGGCTTGGCTGGGGGGCAGCCTCCTCGGGCTCAGGAGGCTGAATGAATGGACGACGAAGGGTAGAAAAGAGAGGCAGAGAGAGAGGAGGGGATATCAGGGACCCCAAGAGATGCAGGTAAGGGCATTTCTTATCTGTGAGGTTGAATCCTCCTCTAAGGGATGCCATTCTGCACCTGCACGCCCTGGATTTGGAGGGGCAGATCCTGACTCATGTACACCAGCAGCCCAGGGACCTGGGAAGGGACAGAAGAGGCCGGGAGAGCAAGGACGGCTCCGTGCCCAGCCGTGCACGGCTCTGGCTTGGAGCAATGCTGCTCATGGCAGAGCCAGCAGCCGAACCCTCACATCCCGCATCTCCCTGTGATGCTTCAGCCTCAGACCACTGGTCCTCACTGTTAGAGCAGTTTAACACAAGCCGTACATAGAGACACTAAAAAGCCTGTATATCTACGTCGGCACTGCTGGTGTAGGAGAGGACGTAAGCTCTGCTCCCYGAGAAGGGCGTCGGAGCATCCTCCCGCACGTACGTGCCAGGGATGGTGGGCGAATCTGGGCTCTGGGGCAGGCCTGCATTCAGCTGATAGCGTAGCTGCAGCCTTGGAGGCTTTTCTGGATGCAATGTGGCCACGCTGAGAGGCAGAAAGGTGGTTTTGTTTCTCTTTTCAGAGCTCCATCCCTGCTGAATAACAACTACATTTTTTCCCATACGTCTGCCTGCCTGTGCTCCCGCAGCCCTGTAGGTGACACTGTAAAATTCAGGGTCACTTTGAGGAGGTGACATTTTGGATACTGGTGCCAAAAAGATCATGAAAGGAAAATTGAAAGAAGAATGAATGAGAGGAAATGGAGAGAGGGGGAAAGTATAAGAAAGAGCCATTATTTAACCAGACCTGGCCAAGGGTAAAGGTTTTAATTCTTTCCAAGTGCCATATGTGGTTGCCTGTGGGGGAAAGGCAAAGCCATATTTATCTGACTGAACCAATAATTCATATCTGTTTCAGAAGCCGACTTTGGTGGATTGTAGATCTACAGCTGTTCCTAGTCTAGGTCCAGACTTTCCCGGTGGGAATCACTGTAGCAACACGTCTGACTTATAGGATTCATATGGAGGGGGATAGGAGACCCAGAACTGTAAATTCAAACCGTGTGTACATTACTTCTATGTATCCAATTCAAAAGCATTTAGGGCTTTTCAAAACAGTCCTTTCACTACAGGAAAACTCCCCCACACTCACAATTTAAAGGAAACAGATCTTTCATGTTTACCCTTCCTGTTTCTTGTAGGAGGTCTTGAAATAAAGGTAAGAATGCAAAGCCGTTTTATATTTTTCCAATAAAATGCAGAGCAGTTGCCCTGGTGCGGAGTGTGTGTGTGTGCATGCGTGTGTGTAGGGGGATGGTGGATGTGTAACATGCTGCTGGGGAAAAATCACAATGTAGTGATTAAACAAAGAAGGCTCAAGAAATACTTTGACTTCCCTCATTTTGCTAAACACCCTTTCAAGATTATATTTCTTCTCAAATTTGTTTACCAACACACATGTGCCTTGCAGCTTACATACAATGCAAGAGCAACAAGAGTATTTGTTAGGAGCTCAGTTCACTGAAGTCGACGGAGCTCTAATATCTTTTGCCAGCTAAAGGTTTGGTGTATTCTTTTACCTGGATTGYTTAAGGAAGACCCACGTTTCTCTATGGGATGCTCAGAAGATACCAGAGCCCGTGTAACTGATGGTTGCACGGAGCTGACCAGGTCTCCACCACTCATCGCTTCTTGGTAAACTGACCCAGGACAAGGGGAGGTACCAACCCAAACACAGAGATAGGGAAAAGCGATCCTCATCCAAACCCCGTCAAGCTGACTGTCCTCAGGCCAGCTCAGAAAATTTCAAGAAGGACCAAGCACTAAGGAAGAGCATATTTCCCTCCCCGCATCTGCAGCTGAATCCATGGCAGAGCCCTACAATCCCTAACTATAGACAGCACCGCCCATAGAGAGAAAACAGTTCTGCCGAAGGGCCAGAGTAAAAGTCTGGCTTAAAACCAACTTCTGGAGCAGTTTTCCTCTCTTTATTGATTATAGCAGCAAACTAGGTGCCTCACAGCTACTGTAGGAGTCTGAATTAGGCAGCATGCATAGAGTCTTCCAGCGCCTGGCTTAACCACCCGTTCAGCCGTGCTGTGCGTGGTTACACAGCGGCTGTGTTTGCCCCTAGGGATGGTGGCTTCTCTCCTTGCCCAGGTGAGCAAACATTTCCCCCTCTCCTTCCTTCAAATGGGCGCTGGGAGGCTAATTGATTTAGTTGCATTTTCTACAACATACTGGGGGATCCTGCGTTGAAAGGTGCAGGAGGAGAGCCGCTGTTACTGCTGTTAGCAGCAGTACACAAGTGGTGGGTTGCCCTGTACTCCTGTGTATCCTGTGCATTTGATCTCATTTTTGTTTGCTTTATGTCTTTTTGCTTGTTTCATGTATTATGTATGATTGCCATGTTAGGTCTCATTTCTCACTATGCCAAGGAACATAAAGGATTTTGAACTCTGAGTTAATATGTGCTCTGTGTGTTAGAAAATAATCACTGCTCTGCTGTTCGCCAGGCCAGATTCTCAACGTGTCAGAAATCTCCCCAAACCAGGAGTGCCTTGTTCCTTTTACACCAGTGGAGGCTTCAGCCTATCTTCTCATTCACTCCTGCCCTTCGTCTTGCTGAATCATCCTGCTTGCGGGCTCTCCCCCACTTCACTGTATACCAAATAAACATAAGATTAAAAAGGATGCAGACAACTCCACAGATTTCACAACGCCAATCTAAAGTTAGACACCTTGCACACTGCAGAACACCAGAGAGAAATGATTTTTTGCCCTTCTCCTAACAGATGAGCTGGTRGGACTTTTCCCACCGTGCTCTGGAGCACAGAGACTGGCCAGAGGTAGGACAAGTTAGTACCGGGGAGCACCCTGCAGCATTACGGGCAGACTCTCAACTGCTGTTGCAGAGGGCTTTGCTCATGCCTTTAGCAAAGTGGCATTTGGAGGCAGGAGTCATTTTCCCGGTCGGTGATGAGGCAGGCACTTCTAGCAAAGCAAGAGGTAAGGACTGAGATCTTCACACCATGAGAGAGAGAGAGAGATGTTAGATGGGCCAGGGCTGCTGTGTGCCTTGTGATAAGGATTCCCAGGCTGAGCTCACTATGGAGGTTAAAAAAAAAGGGTGGGGGCTGAGACAATCATCCAGAAAGTTATATTTACAGCGCTGTTCAGACAGGTCGGAGAGAGGCAAGATGGTAACTGTCAAGGGTGAGGTTAATGTTAGGGGAGGTTTTAAACCTGAAGGTAACTTAACTGCATTGCAGTTTTGATCCAGATGTCAAATCTCTGCTTCCTGTAATATTGGTTGCCGGCAGTCTTTGGCCTGGAGAAGCATGGGGCTTACTTGAAACCATATGACAGCACTGTTGTACTCCTGGAACCAAATGTTTGAAAATGTAACATATCGGGGATAATATAGATGCATTTTAACAGAGGCATGGAACTTACATAGCTGCAACATACTCATCATCAGCCCAAACCTTCGCTTTGCCTCGGCCAAGTGGTACTAACTTCAGCAATTCAAAGGAATACCTGGGCATGCAGGACTTGGAAGGATTTATAAGATTTTAGCTGCAACGGTCCTAGCTATGGATGAACATTTTCTTTTGATGCTTCTAGCCCCTCCCCTCGAAAATGTCAATGAAGAGCTGTTGCTTAATACCAATAACTTTTCCTTTGCATGTCACCAAGGGCAGGGGGGAGCGTCAGCAAGACTGCTCAGATGCTTGGACTCAGATGAATGCTGGGCCACATCCCTGGGCGAGGAGCAATGCAGGACTCTCCCTTGACACTCAGTAGAGCCAAAAATCTGATGGTACTGTTGGCCTGGGAGGGGAAGGGTGGATGATGGTAGAGAAAGAGGGGAAATAGTTTCAACTACGTTTTTGGCCCAGCACTCCTCCAAGAGAAATGTCCCATTACATTTTATAAAAGAGGTTTTCATTGAGGATACAGTCATTTAAAGCCCTGTTTTCAAAGCCTTTCTCGCTCTTTATTGGTAAATTGAAGCCGACAGAAAACTGCTTCTTTTTGAATTTCTCTGGCTGAGGTGTCGTGTTGCGCTGYGTGATAGATGGGACGGGGAATGACAAGTCATGGCAATTATTAGATCAGTGCTGGCCGATTCCAAAGGAGGTAGCTCTCTGCAAGAGTAGGGTTTTGCTGTGTGTTGTTGGAAGGCTGGATTAAGAAAAACTAAACCAAGTCAGAGTTGTTAATAGTAGTTCTTAGCACCGACATCAAGCCGCGGGTCTTGGTGGGCCACGCACRCTGAACGGTGCCTTTGTCCCCATGCAAGGTTACTGCAGTTGGCGCCGATCATAGAGTGATACCCAGACATTAAAGGAGAGATTTTCCCGTCTGCTCTGGCTCCTATAGCTTGGCTGACCACAAGACAATTTCCTAAGATCAAATCATCCATCTCTCGCATGATGCAGCAAAAAGAGGGATGCCAGAGGTATGAGCTAAAGAAGTATCTAATGCCACTAGCTGCTATTTTGCACCAGTCTGAAGGCATATTTGAGAATATGCACCCATCTCAAGAATAACAAGCAATGCTGTGTGGGCAACACCCTCTTTCCCTCTATCTGCCTTTCAGCTTGGACTCTGGTAGGGCCGGGTTTCAGTACAAGCACTAGCACCGGTGGATTATGCGTGGCTTACACCTTACCTGAGCCCTGAACAGAGAAGCACCCATCAAAACATTTAGACAGTGCCCTGCTCTCTGGATAGAAACCCTCAATAGCTTCCGGTAGATATATCTTTCCATCGTTCCCCCTCTGTATTTCTGTGTTCAACATTATCTTTGCTAAATATATTCTAGCAATATTTTATTTATTTTGGGTCTAGATCTTGGAGACCTCCGAGGGTCTCCTCTTTCTCTAGCAATTTTACAAATAAAACTCTGGCAGAGAGCTAGGAAAACATGTTTATGTTCTTCATATGGGAGGTGATTTCCTTCAGATCCTGGGCTGTGCATATGCTCTCCATCATACAGATCACAGGGCGATTTGCTCCGAGTATCTTGACAATTGCAGCTGGTGTCAGCCCTCCCTGTGGGAGCTCTGAGTGGCTTGTGAAAACAGGGCGCAACGCGATGAGTTCAATGAGACGACAGTTGTACCACCTCGAATAGGAAAGGTGTCCAGATGTGCACCCTCTGTTAAAGACACCTCCCTGAGCTCCTCGAAATGCAAATGTCACTGGAGTGAATTTGCTCTCTGCGGTGCTGCGGTTGCAGAGGCTTGCAAGCACCGTGTTCACGTACTCAGCAGCAATCCTGGATAGCCTACCTCAGTTTCCACCTCGGCACTACACCGGTACTACCCATAGCGAGGCTACGCAAAGCCCCTGGAGATCGGTGGCTGAGAAGTGCTAAATAATATTTCTATAGAGTAAGGAATCAAATCACATCACACGGCACCTCATGTTGAACCCAGTGAGGGTCCCCCTGAGGTCCCCATGCAGTCTTTCAGACTRGTCCCTCTGGATACTGGGCATACTGGACCTGTCAAGGACCAGCCCAGACTGCACTCCTGGGTACTGACCTCCAGCGCAGCAGCTTGCACCCAGGCTGGGCCAGCACAGCATTAATACCATCTGCTTTCTGGTTTGAGGGACCCCCTCCTCACTTCTCCCAGGTCTGCTGCCCGAAAAGGAAGCTGCAGAGCACAGCGCAGGATCCGGCCCGGGGTGCCTACAGTCTGCTAGGAACTGTGCTGCAAATTAAAAAATGGGGATTAAATGGTTTCCTTTCCCTCGCCGGGCTCAGCTATTCCCCACCCCCTGCCAGGACTGGCCCTGGAAGTGGTTTTTGCCTTTGCCTTTTCTCAGGTGATGGGGGAGGGATCCGGTGGTGGACCCGGAGGCCCCAAACCCTTCGCTGACTTTGCTGCCCGAAGCACAGACCTCTTAGAAAACACAGATGAAAGGGAAGCTGGGGGAGGGCTTCAGACTGGGAGAAACAACCCTCGTGGCAGGTCCTTTGGCAGGGGTCAGGCTGCAGGACACAGAGGAGATATATTAAAAGGGGAAACTGGAGGAATCTAAATAATCAGGCTCCCCACCGGATAATGCCTTGACAAGAGGAGATGCTGCGAAAGCCAACGAAAACTGACTCGCACAGAGGGACAGAAAAGTAAAACGCCTTCTCTGAGGGGATGGGGCTGGCGATGGAGCGGGAGACCTGGGAGGCAAGGGGGAAGGGCTGAAATCTGGAAGGAAATTAAATAATAGCCTGAAATTCCCAGGTGAGGAACAATGGAATTAAAAACAGAAAGGCCCCCAAGAGATAAACAAATCAGGACTGGGAGGCGAAGCACACAGAGCGAGACCTCGGGGCTGCGGGGCAGCCCACAGCATTGGCCAAATTCTGCGCCCCTTCCCCATACTGCAATCACCCCCGGCTACGCCACGCGGAGCCGGGGCACGGTCCTGCCGGGACCACCCTACCACATGGAGGGAGAGATGCTAGGTGCCTACCCTCAAAGTCCTTATAACCTGAACCGGCAAAGCCACATGAAAAATACCAATTATCCCCATTTTACAGTTGCAGAGCTGAGGCACAGAGAGATTAACCCTAATTCTCACACACTGTAAGGCTCTTTTACCCTATGGCATTCTTCTAAAAGGACTTTTAAGACAGTGTAAAATGTCCCTTCATGCTGCTTTCACGGGGCGCTCAGACACACAATCAAACCTCCCTGTTACCACACCAGCCGGAGTGCCTGTACGGTTATTTCGTGCACCTTAGCTGAGTTGCAGCAACAGTTAAGCCGTAAATATAGAAATGGTGCATGTGAGCCCCGAAGTAAAGGTG
Source organism: Phoebastria nigripes (assembly GCA_035582835.1). Lineage (NCBI taxonomy): Eukaryota > Metazoa > Chordata > Aves > Procellariiformes > Diomedeidae > Phoebastria > Phoebastria nigripes. The sequence goes on along the minus strand of JAYKAV010000334.1, from coordinate 3,993,971 downwards.
TAAATGCTGTTTTTATGCACAGACCTATGGGGAGTTTGCAGCAAGATAAGGAATTAAATCTATGCTTGGGAATCCCAGGAAAAAGCCCTGAACATGCAGGCCATTCAAGAGGCATATTTCATGGAATGTCCATTAGCAAACAAGTTGGGAAACAGAGATCGGTGGAACAGCTGAGATAAACTTCTGACATAGGTGTTATAAACTGATGGAGCTACGCTGACTGCAACAGATGTGTTTTGATTGAGGACATGGTCCTCAGGGGGTGGGAAATTATTGACTTGGAACCAAACCACAGATTTTTTTAGCAATTCTGTTGTGTTTTAAAAATTCATGGACAAGCCCTGACAGCACTTTACCAATAAGCATTAATATTCCCAGAGGAGAATCTGAGGCTTAGGGAGCGGGACTTACTGCACCACGAAGTGACATGATGCGAGAACAAGGCAAAGAACCCAAAGAGCTTCCAGCGTTTCCTTGTTCTCAGTACCCACAATATCCATACAGCGTCCCAGTGGACTCTACCCGAGGAACCTCACCGCGTTAATACAGAGCCCGCTTTGGTAACTCTGCCCTACAAGTGGAATAAATCACTGGGGCTTCCTGCCCCACATTCTTCAGAAAGCAGAGACGCCGATCTGAATTTTTGACTTCAACTGCTCCCTAATATTTAATCATCTTTCTTCCTGAAAGGGAGCAGGGCTGTCCGCAAACCCCTGCATTCTTCTAACGCTAGTCCAGTTTGTGTTCAAAAGCCTTTTCTATTTCCTTTTCCAGTGCCACATGCTGCTGTGTCAACATAATACAGGGTCTTCCTAAACAAAGGAATGTGTGTCTAGAAACCATSCACAGAGAATGATAGCCAGAACCCTGCCAGCAGAAAAAAAGGAGGTCCCACACTCCTTTTTACAGCACAGCTTAAAAAGGGAGAGTAGCACTGAGAGAGCGAGCAGTTCACGTGTCCCCTATTCAGCAGGCAGCACCAGCACATAACACTAGGTAACTGTAGYCAAAACCATACCACGTTAAGGTATGGGGTCTCAAGAGCATTCACTGCTTAAAGCCAGTCCTTCCTTTCTGGATCAAGGTGAAACAAAAGATACGGTTTACAGCCGCTGACATGTCTCAGATACAGGATGGATGCATGACTGGCAAAGTCCAACACCCCGGAGATGCTTCCATGGGGGAGCCTAAGAATTAGCTCTGTGATGTGCAACACTGCAATATTCACAGGGGAATTAGTTTTCTTCCTTCTCTCTGTTCATCAGAAACAAATGAGCTGATGAAGGTGTGCGTGTCATTAACAGGATGGGTTGGCATTCGTACTGTACTCATCAACCACCGCAATAAAGACCCATCCTTGAGTCAAGGGAACCCATTCCAGTCCCAGCTCCACTACCAATTTGCCATTTCTTCTTGGCCAAGTCGTTTCCTCTGTCTTGTTGACTTAACTCAAGCTGGTTATAAGGCTGCAGCCAAAAAGGTTTTCATCAGAAAATATGGTTCAGAGAGGAACATATGACCTGCAGCTGAGCTCTGTTGGGGTGTGAGACCATTGGATTGCACAGTGGCATGCCAGACCTCATCATTACCACGTAGGAGATACTCAAAGGACTGCCAAGGAACTGCAGGAAGCATATGCATTTGTTTAACATGGTGGTAGCACCAGAAGGAAGCTCAGGAAACATCAAGCCCCGTTGCAAGAGATACTGCCCTCAAAAGCTCAGGTGGAAATACGAAAATGACCCAATCTGAGCCAGGATGGAGTTTTTCTCCAGGTGCAGAGTAGGTGCCCTGTGGCACATTGTAAAGGAAATGTGAAGTCAAAGTCAGCATCCCTGGTAACTGAATAACCTCTATCTTTTATGCCTTGCCTATCACTATAAGATCTAAGCCGAGCAGAAGGGAGAGGATGTGCCTTCTACCCAGGAGCACAGCCAGTATTCCTTCTCTCTGTCTTTTTAGAGTTTTTTAGAGTTTCTATAGTCCTTTTTATTTTAATTTAGGTCCAGCGTGATTTTTTTTTTAATGACGTATATGACCTGTGTACTCCTTGAACCTTAGTGCTATTTGCATCTGTCATGAGAGCAAGGGAAGCCTCTTTATCCTGTTCAGATCCGCCAGACTTTCCTTCCGAGGAATTGGCCACTTCATTTAGAAGAAATCCTAAATATTTGTTTTAATTGCGAAATGGATTCTCATAAACCAGCAGGCCTGTGTGCTATCAGGCTTTGGATTGCATCAACCCTGGCATGTGGGCTCATAAGGCAGATGGTCAGGGAAAAGCACCTTGGCACAGTCTTCACTGGCATCTTTTAGACAAAGGGCTGCACCAGGGACTTTGCTGCCATCGCAGCGCAGAGGATTTTATCTTTCATCGCAGATTTTAAAATGCTGGATCCAGCAGGGTGCTAAGCTTCTGTCAGTCTCTGTCAGCCCTTCACTCCCAACGTCTTTCTCCCCACAGCCTGGCTGGTGGGGGAGCGAGGTCTCTTGGCAAAAGCCAGAGCCATGGTTCTGTTTTCCGAGCCACCTACGTGGCCATAGGCAAAGCACCGTCTCTGTCTGCACCCCCCACCCTTTTTCTGTCTCCCTTTCCTAGAGGTTTTGGCTGGCTCCAGCTAGAGATTGGCCAAGCCCACCCTTAAAAGCATAAGATTTTCACAAGTACTTAGCTCTGGCTGAATCTGATCCCAAATTCAATATCTAAAGATTCCCATCCCCGTCTGCCGAGGTTTTTTTGGGGGACAGTGACACTCTTCATCAGTCGGGCAGCTCTGCTCCTTTGGGGAAAGGGAACGTGCACCCAGTAATTACAGATGTTTTCCTCTCCCTTAAACTGGCAGAAATGAGCTTCTGCCATTTTGCATGTGAAGCAGTGGCCTCACATGGAGACAGAAGAAGCCAGAAGAGGGTTTTACTTGCAAACTGGATGAGAAACACTGATGAGGATTGACTTTCTGTGTAGCACAGGCTGGACCACCTGCACATAGTTCTGCAGATGAAAATTTTGTCTCTATTTAAAGTCTTTAAGGGATGAGGGCCGCACCATTATGTTGAGAAGAAAGTGGATTCCTATGGGTGCAAACGATATTCCTCCCTGTCTTTCCTAATAGCTGTTCAGATGAACCTCAATCTAAAATGACATGAGAAACCTTTTTATGCCTCCTTATGTCCACCATGGCCAATTTAGCCCATTTTAGAAGATCCAGCACAGGCAATGTCACAAATACAGGCTGTTAAAATGCTAGCATTTGAAGTATTAATTTAGCCCGGCACATTAAGTCCACAGATCTTTCTGCCAATTATTGTAGATAATTGTAACTATCACCACAAACAGTTTGAGATGTACAGGATCTGCAATTATCTGTATTTCCCCCCCACTGTAAATGAAAGGGATAAGAAGTAAAACCATCAGGGAACAACTTAAAGCTTCTATTTGCTGGGGGGAACATCTGAACAATTTCTCTGACAGCTTCAAAAAATTGATTGTATAAGGAAAAAYGGGATGGACAGTGGAAAATTTATTTGCAAACAGACTGAAAAAGGGGCCCTAGAAACTGAAGAAAGTGCTGATGGAGAAAATCTGAAGAATGAAAAAAAAGGAAATCAGGGRAACACGAAAAACTGTAGAAATAATTAACCCACCCAGGGAAGCCCAGGTGTTTATTGTATTATAAAACAGCAGAGATGTTTCCTTCGCTTACATGGGTTCCCACCAGCAAGCTTGGACAAGAAAAGTCATATTAGAAGCAACAGGGAAAAGCTAGATAGAAAAGAGCCACCTCTCTGTCCCCCAAACCCCTTTCCAGTCTTGTTGAGCCAGCAGAACAGCCAACACAGCATCCCGGTCACAGGCAAGTGCAGAAGGTGGATGGCTCACCTGGCATGTAAGGACCTGGGGAGGTTATGGCTATCACAGCACCTTGCAGAGAAGGAAAGCTGCCGCCGACTCACAACTCCTGACCTGCCCCATCCCCACATTGCTCCCTGCCAGGGCTCCCTCCTGCACCCCGGAGCAGAAACCCCACTCAGCTGCAGTACAGGTGAAGACCACATCTACCTCCTCCCAGGAAAAGATAATACTGCAATTGGAACTGCTGTTGCAGGATGAAGCATAAAGCAGGGACACGGGCAGGTTAGCTACATCAGCTCGGAGAGGGAAAAACCTTTGGGAAAGAGGGGCTGGCAGGGGGGTGTAGGGAGGGGTGCCGGGCAGACAGGGAGGGTGCTGCTGTGCCCCTCAAAACCAGCAACGGACCGTGCGGGCTTCCGAGAAGCCTGGCGTGGTTTCAGCCTTCTTCACCCCACACTTGGGCTCGGTAGGGACCCAGGGGCAGGATGCGGGGGGTGTCGAGCATCCCGCTCTGGGTGACTGGCCACCGTTCCACCCGTGGCAAGGGGACATCGCCCCGGACTGCGGCACCCGAGGAGGAGAAAGGCTGAGCACATCCAGCAGGGAAAGCCACTAGAGGGCCCCTGGGCCAGCAGAATGCGGCTAACCTGGGCTTGGGACCCGGCCAAGGCACCGGGGTTAGACGCCCTTCATTTTTTTTGCAGAGACAGACAGGTGACCTTTCGAGGAGCGCAAAGATCCAGGGTTCGGTCCCGGCCCTTCCAGCGGCACTGCCATCCGTGCGTGACCCTGCCRCGCTCCCATCGTGTCTGGGCCCTTATGCAACGGTGCCGAGAGAGATTCAGCAGGAGAAGCGCTCCTTACAGAGGCTCCAGTGCTGCTCTGGAGGTCTTCCATCTAGCCCCACATCAAAACTGAGCCTATTTAACATCTAATAAGTCGAGCACAGCCTGGAGAAGTCTGATTTTCAAGCCAGAGTAGCATCTTGCACCCATTTGAAATGTCCATTTGGAAATTCAGTGTGAATAACACAAACATAAGACAGATGCTGCCACTTACCCAAATGTCTTGGAGGAACAAATGGGAACCGAATTTGAAAGCAAATGAAGCAACCAGATTGTAGCTCTTAAGTGGACTATGTACTATAGCAAGTGAAAAACTTGGCAGGAAGGAACTAAATGTTCACCGCTTTGCTTGATCTACATAAACCATAAATGCATGTGTATTTGTTAGCTCTAAATCTGAAGACGTAATCAAAAGCAGGTGACCGGGGCAGGAGAAAACCCCTTTCTTTGGACCACAGTTTGTGCCTCCATGAGGACATCTTGCCCCGGAAAGCCAGAGTCAGGCGCAACCTGGGGGGTTGTGCTGGACCACCGTGGGTCCGGGGACAGCAGCGGCAGCTGCCTCGGCACATGCAGCAGCAGCAGCAGCAGCAGCAGCAGCAGGTGCGCGTGGAAGGCGTCGGGCACAACGGACGTGTTTTCACCACCGCTGACTCCTACATCACAAGATACTCCACGCAGGAACACCACCGACATTTGCCGAGGCGGCAGAAGTAGCACCACGACGCTTAAGGTTCGGCTGTGCGGGAAGCAAATGAGCTAGAAATGGGATCGACTGAAAACGCTGGTTTTGTATGAGAGCTATCAGCCACCCAGACACTGAGCATTCACTCCGAGAGCACATTTAGTGCAGCTGGCATTGTGTCAGACTAGACTTGCTTCGTGCAGGAAATACTGAGCACTTGGACGCTCTGAGCAAGGGCTGGGAAAGCGTCCAAGATTATGCTTCACATCTGCTCCTGCGAAGCCAGTGCAAGCCCTGTTTTAGCATGTAGTGTAAACAACAGCATCACTAGTGAAACACAAGCACAAGCAAATGTGCATATGCTATGGGGGCCATCTTGAGCCCAGCACCTTCGGAAACGGAGAGGCACCTTGGCTGGCAACAGCTGGGGAGGAGAAAATGCCTCCTGCGCTGGGCTGCGGAGCAATTCTGCAGGTGAAGGTTTACCGAGGGGGATAAAACAAACTGAGCCCGGACAAAGGCGCCGGTTGTTGGGCTCGTGCTCGCACACAACCCCTGGCCCTCACGCACATGCAGGTTGGAGCCGTGTCCCTTCTCTGCTAAGAAAGCCCCCTGCAGAGGTTAGCTCCCCACCTCCGCCGTGCTGCGCGGGAGGAGGGCCATTGCCCCTGCCGTTGCCCCTGCCGTTGCCCCAGGAGGGCCCTTCCCTGCTCTCCGAACGAGGGGACGCAGCATTTTGGCTCCTGCACAGGGCCGGTTCCTCAGCAGAAGAGCTCTGGTGATTCCCTGGGTGCACTGCAGCAAAGATGGAGGCAGTACATGCTACCCGGTGACTCGAGAAAACTCAAAGCGGTGCTGTATAAAATGGCAGCGTTTGAACTGTCGCGATTCAGGCTGACTGGCCACAGCAAACTGCTACAATATAGGTCAGACAGGGAAAGGTGCGACTTGAAAGTTCAAATGTAATGTTTTGTCAGGAATTTAAAGTCAYGACATCAATCCCCTGATGAAATGCTGGAATTCTGACCAGTTTTGCCTACAGCATATCCAGCACCTTACAACTTGCATATTCCTAAAAATTGTCTTTTCTTTCAGCAATCAGAATTCATTCTTTAAAAAAAAAAAAAAAAAAAAAAAATGCGGAAAGGGGTTTATTAACGGTATTGCCTCCTCTTCCCTCTCTCATATATAAGGACCATAAAAAAAAAAAAAAAAAAAAAAAAGTCATTGATGCACAATTCCAGCCACCTTTGCAGCCATCTCCTGACTTTCCTTTGCTTTTCCTCATCACCTCCATAGAGCACAAGCCCATTAAATGCTTCCATTCCTATTTCTGGCACCAATAAATCTAAATTTTCAAGCTTGGCAAACCCAGCTAAGCAACTGGCATAGAGATAAATGATTCCTCTAAGATAATGTACAACTCTCATTACCCGAGGGCTTCTTTTTCCAATCCCCCCGAATACTGGTTTTAAAGTTCTGGAAAACCATGGCTTTCTCCCCCAGAAATAAAGGTACCAGTTTAATATAACGGAGCGTTCCCTGCAGTGCGGTGATGGATTCTTAGTCYTTGCCATAGAAAATGACTTGTGATATGGCAGTTGTCATCCAAACTGGGAGCAAATTGTGAGTTCGAAAAATGCAGCCTCCCAAAACAGCCTACAGAAGAAAATCTTTGAAATGAGACTTAGCAGCCAGCACACCCTCTAACAATCTAATAAATAGCATTCAGCTCAAACTCTCCAACACTGCAAGGGAACAGGAGAACAAAGGGATTTGAAGCATGGATTAGATCATTCCAAATGGTCTCAACATTGGTGGTTTGGGGGTTTTCTTTTTTTTTTTTTCCCCAGCCTTGTGGCAAAGGCTGGATTTGAACCTTTCAGGACAATGTTTTGACACAAATATTTAAGCTATTTAAAATAAGTAATAACCTTCAGTTCCCTTCAAGAGTATTATATTAAAAACAGAGAATGGGATTAAAACAGATTAGCTTCCGACGTTTCTTAATGTGGCAAACAGCATCAATCAGATCATATCAATGAAAGCTGACAGCTCAGGGAAATCCAGAGGAACAGATTCTCTTAGAAAAATGAGATATTTGATCAATTTTTTTAAATTCTTTTTTCTAAGCTGTTAGAAACTGCATTGACTTCATAAAAATGTAATGACAGCTCAGCCTTTGCTTAGCATAACATCCTGAAAGCGCATGAGAACATTAAATTAACGCAACCTGTAACGCTGTGTGCAATATAGAAGTAAATACTATTGTCAATTTACTGTCCAAATACTATTGCTCATTGATTTTCTACTTGGTGAAATAAGTGAAATGCCTTGCTTGCAATCCAAACTCTCATCTTGCYGTTTAATGCCTGGAGACAAACTGGTGCAGAGCCCTAGTGAAACCCATCAAGCCACAAGGTACGAACTGAAAGATGAGTCCCAAGGCGATGATGCCAGTATGAGAGCCAAGGTTTAAGTATGCAGAAATTCCCTTTCACCGGTCTCTCACACTACCCGCAGCCAATCCCACTGCTTTTCTCAGCTATCCTGTTACCTGTCCCCCCTTGGATGTGTCTGTTAGTGCTTAACTGTCCATCCCAGGAAGAGCTGGGTAAGCACAGTGATGGCTTTTTCTTATGAGTATTCGTTGGACTTTTATAAATTGTTTCAGGCAGACTTCCAGCCAGTTTAGTTTCTCTTCCTCAGGTATTGGAGTCATCTATGCACACTGATATAGTTGCTAATACAGGAAAAGTTTCAGACTCGTGTGTTGTTTGTAAATTAGCCACCGCAATTTTGCACACAGGCAGCATACGCATTTAGCCCATGAGGAACAACGCAAGAGAGTATCTGGCGACTAGTGAGGATCAGTGAAAATGGAGCAGCATGGCAGTGCCACTGTCACGCAAGAGACCTATGTCATATTTGTGCTACACATAAAGCCAAGCTACAACTGGCTAGTGCCATCAAATCAAGCATGAATGTAGTAGAGCCCAGCGCTTAAAATGGCATTATCAGTGCGCTCTGTGGGAACCAGACATCCAAATCCCTTTGCATTCACTTGGCATAATCTTTGAGAAATCTCTTCCCAACTGTTTTTAAATAAATCCTGTTAAATTCTGCAGTGAATTGTCCTTGTCTTTCCACACCTGTGTGCCAGCCCTGTTTTCTTCTACCTTTTTTCCCCATGCCTGGACAAAAGAGAGTGGATCTGTGCGTGTCAGTGTGTATGTATGTCTGAGATGAACTAAAGAGACAATTATCTTTAGCTGAAAATAAACATCATGAAACTATAGATGCCTAATTTTTGCACCTGGAAGATCCTCTTACAGCTATTCACTACTAATCACTCTTAGCTAATAAATGAATAGAATAACTAATGTGATTAGAGTAATTTGCCTATTCATCAGGAATATTAAATGAATTGAATATTTTGTATTTGACTAGGCTCTCAGCATTTCCCTGATACTGTAATTAGCCCTATGTCTATTCCTCTGGCAAAAACACCACGTGGCCTTCAGAACATAAGGACACTTTGGTTCATTCTGCATTGCTGGACAGACGGACACCACGTTTTATAGACATACCTTTCATACTAGACTGACGTAGGATAAACTGCCTCCCATCCCACCAGAAAAGGCACTGAACTCGTGATGGAAGGAAGTCAGGGCAGAAAAGAAGGATAAAACTCTTGTGAGCAAGCAAGCATCCAAAGAGACAGACTTCATAGGCCAGCCATTCCTGTGTACCTTGGAGGTTACCCCAAGGGATGGCAATGCATCAGGGAGGTGGTGGTGACAGAGAAGCTGGTTCTCAGCTGTCATGGACATTGGTTAGGAAGGTGTCCAGGAAATTCTCGGCCACTGCGACTCTCTTCCTTATTTTCTAGTTGTGAATGTGGCAGCTCGCAAAAGACATCTAGGTGAACTCCTAGACAGGTAATAGTCCTGTTGTTAATACATGCCAAGAGGGTGACTGTTATACTTTAATCTCACAGAGGAATCAGGCTGAAGTTGAACTATGCAAATGATAATATAAAATAACGAGTGGGTAGATATTCAAATAAGGATTTCAGATACATACATAAAGGAAAAAGATCATTTGAATCTGGGATACAATTTTCCAAATCCATACAAGATTCTTTGAGAGGAGACAGGAAAGATTTAGAAAAATAATGCTGGTCCTTGTCCATTTCTAGAAAATAATGCGGATATATAGAACAATACAGAAAAGATGCATTAATAAAATTGCCAAAGATGATCTGTCACTTCCTCTTGGTAAGAAGCCAAAGCATTTTATAAAATGCATTTGCACTTAACCAGAATGATATCATAATCTTCCTTAGTCATATCTTTTCATGCCTTCCTGATACTCCACAAAGCAGACATCAAGGTTTTCAGGAGACATCCTCAAAATGCTGCATTAAAATTAAAAAGGGAAGAGGCTGCATCTAAAAGCTGCACAAACAGAATCACCTTCAGCAAAACCTTGAGCATGAAATACATGGCACAGTGCATGTTCGTAGCAGGAAAGGAAATTAAGAGGAGAAAACAATGAATTATTGAAGGCTTCAGGGTTCTCTAGTCTGGATAGATCTAAAATCAAGATGTCACTACAGTCTCTTTCGGGGTCTCTTGCTGTCTTTGATTGGAGTGATGCAGATGTGAGACAGAGTTCTACTCTTTCAGAAGGGACCAGGGCATAATTAGGGTTTCATTTGGGTTTCACCTCCCCCCTTTAACAGCTGTTTACACTGCCCTCACACAGTTCCATGTCCCTTCTTTTTGTTCATTTGTCTCTCGTTGTTTCTGTTTTGGGGTTGTGGGGTTTGTTGTTTTGGTTTGTTTTGTGGGGTTTTTTTAGGTAGCCGTAGAGAAAAGCACAGACCTGGAGAACTTCAAATGTTAGTATCACTGGCGTTCTGCTAAGGCATCAGCCTTGATCCTTATTATGTCTATACCTGAGCTCCCAGATGTCCACATGCTGAAGCAAGATCTGGATTCCTGTTTTAGAGATGAGGTACTGTGTGTATCACAAAGCTACCTGGAGAACATCCTTCAAGGTAGAGATGAGGCAAAGTCTCTTCTAAATTCTCTTTCWTCTAACGTTACACAACATAATAGTTTCCTTCTCAGCTGCCCACAGCTCCTCACCATTATTTAGCTTTCCACTTAGACCTGGAGTTTTCACTGTGAACCTCAAATCAGTTTCACAGATTTACTTAGGTATTTTTAACCTCTCTTCTCCCCCCCCACCCCCCCCCCAGATTTCTTCTTTCAGATTGCTTTCAGCCTGCAAAGTGTAGAACACTTTGATTCCTAGGTTGTTGTGGGAAAATGTTATATGAATGAATAAGTTATAATAATAATAATAATACATTACAGTGATAATGATGGATGTGTTTTAAACAAAGCCTCTGGCTGCCAGTGTGGAGGAGCTATGGAAAAATCAAAGATAATCTTGCATGAGAAGAATTGTAATGAGAAAGACCTGGAATATGTTATCTCTCTGAATTGCTCCTATCTGCTCGCCCAGGAACGGATTGTCCCAGTTTGACTTGAAGAGTGTGTCAGGTCTTAAGCTAAATTTAGGACCAGGTGCTGGGCTGGTGTCAGCTGGTGTGGCTCCACTGACAGAAAGGGAGCTGCGTGAATTCATTCTGGGTTCATTTCTATTACAGTGGGGCTTAGTACATTGGTCCCAGCGTGGAGCAGGACCCTGTTGTGCTCAGCACTGTACACACACACACAGCCCGTTTCATCCTTAAAGCTCTTGCAATCTAAATAGATGAAAGCGAAGAGAAATAGATTAAAAGACTCGCCCTAGCCACCCAACAGGTCAATGGCAGAGCTGGGAAGAGCTACTGCACTTTCTGACTGTCACGCCGGTGTCCCATCCACCGCACCATGCTGTCTCCAGTAGACGCCTGCTCTGACAATCGTGTTTTACGGCTAGGTAAAGGCAGGTTGAGCTGTAGTTTAATGCAGCTTATTTTCTATAGACAAAAGGTGGATATTAGGTGAAACTCATTGCCTGCAGAATGTAACAGATTAAATGAGGAGGATTCTTAGGATTACTATAAAAAAACCTACTAGTTTTCATGAAGAACAAGATTTTTATAATAGGGGTTTCATGAATTATACTAGTGTCGTACATACTTTTCAGTTTTATTCCATCAGCTCTTTACCAAAAGATCATCTCTAATATAAGTACAAATTTGRCTGGAATTACATCCACAATTTCTTTAGGTATGTGCAACTGTATGGTGGTTAAGTACTAGCTCCTCAGTCACGGGGAATTTGGAAGTACAATGGACACGCTGAGTCCAATACAGAAACAGGACAACAACCTTTTTTACTCCAGCTTCAATCCTGAGGGCTGCCAGACCTGTTGATGCTAAAAAGCTAAGGAATATCCTTTATAAAATATAAGGCAGAATACTGTACAGGGTGCCTGTGTTCAAATTTGAGAAGTATCAGGGGATCTGGGTGACTGCAAAGCAAAGCTGCTTCAGCAACAGAAGATGTAAGCTAAAAGATACAAAGCAGCAGAGCCCTGCAAGCTCCCTAAACGCTTCGGAGGCTTCGTGAGACTTCCTTCCCACCAGAAACCCCCAGCCTGCACAATTCCCTCGTGTGCAAGCCATGCCACTCAGGGCTTGGGGTGGAGGGCTCTCGGGGGGGTATTTACTCATGCCCAGTGATTTGAACATGTGCTGAGCCAACATCCCGATTTCATCTGCTGTCTAAATCTCTCCACCCGCAGGATAGCTTCTAGGACCCTGAGAAAGTAATCTCATGATTTATTAGGTTTTATAACAATGGCAATAAGCAAGGCAGCTTTTTAAGCAGCTAACTGAATTGTGATGTGTAGGGGGGTTTTTTCACAGCACAATGTGGATCTATTTAGCCTTATAGCTTGAATTTCAGCCTTTCTTTGCCCATGAGAAAGCCTGGTAAATGGGATTTGTGCTAGAAGCTATAGGGGAGAATATCTTTTAATTAACAAGGAGAGCAGCTCAGGGAAGATCTAGCACTGTCTCTTAGCTGAGTTTCCAGCCTGATTGTGAGAAAAATGTATACAAATTAAGCTGGAGCAGTAATTGCAAATCAAATTCCTGATGCCTCCTCTCCCCTGATTTAACTGGGCTCGTACAGTAGCTGGGATGACTCCAGTGCAGGTGCAGCTTTGCAGGCACGGGCACTGCCCCTCACCCTGGCCCATTCCACCTGGGGTGCACTGGGAACGGGGGCACCTTGCTCTGCACTCCCTAGCGCCCGATGCTCAGATGATGAAAATCTGTGTGGTTTCACAGCGATCAGGGAAACAGGGCTACGTAAAGGCGGAGGAAGACGGTCTCTATTTTCAAGGCAAGGCAATCCAAACCTCTCATTACGCTGCTGGTAGAGAAATATTTTTCCTAAGAACACACCGAGTTCCTCTGTCCAGAAAGCACAAACTCGGCACAGATCCTGCCCTATCTGCATCATCAGCGTTGCTGGGTTTGGCACGGGTTCCTGCAGAGCAGAGACTCGGGTGGTCATGCTGACCACGTCTCCGTCCCTAACTCCTTTGTCACCTGCTAGACAATTTCACCAAAGGCAGAGCTGTCTCAACAGGAATTACATCCCCATGATATTCATAACTGTAGGCAGGTCAGAATAGAGGCAAACCCTCTGGTTTGTGGAAAAGCTGAAAAGATACACCTTATGAAAGGCCAGAGAACCTACGAGAGAGAGCACTTCACAAATAGCACTGCCACTGTAAAAGCCTTAGTGGGAACTCTCACCTTCTTAAAGACCGAGCGAAGCAAAAATGAGGCACAACTCCAACAGAAACCAAACTCCATTACCACCAGGACTCAGGGAATGGATACGCATGCTTCCAGCATGGACGTTAGGGATGGAGCTGAGCCCAAAGCCTGTATACCGATACCCCCACTACTTCAGTTCATTTAGTTCTGGACCACAACCAGGTCCATCCCTCCTGTGGCCCCGTCTAGCTCTCCATATTGTACTGTGTTATTCCTCGCCAAGTCTCACAGTGTTTTACTGGACAAGGCATGCAAGTTAAATTTACATTTTATTTGAACAATGTTTCATCTTGTTCCTGTGTGTCTCTGCTGGTGATGAGGCAGTAAGAAGCTGATGAAATTTATTTCTGCTCTTTCTGCCATGCTGTATAAATAAAGGAAAAGAAATAAAATACTTCTCCAACAGGAAGTGTGAATGCTTTAATGCTTTGTTTCAATATGCAGTTGAGAGACTGTATTTATCACACAGCATCTATATGCATCTACAGCTGAAATTTGCTCTCTAAAATTAAAAGATCTTATTTACACGCATTTTATACCTGTGTCACACCACTGAACTCGGTGGATTTACTCTTAAATCTATGCTGGGTAAGAATCACACCCAAAGCTTCACAGAAATAGCGTAGCCCACTGTATGCATGTTTCGCAGGTACTGCGAATTCTAGCTGGCAGGCTGCATTTTCCAAGAATAATTGGTGTATACATACCCCATGTGAGATTTATATTCCCTGCATCTTTGGCTATATACAATATGATTTAAATGGCACAGGCACTAGAGAAAGTGGACAGTAAAGCGTACAGTATTTGAAAATAAACATAAAGCAAAATGGTTTGACATCCTATTTCACTTAAAATGTAAATGGTGAGAGTTCAGAGCATGATTTACAACCTTTTTAAAAGCACAAATGTTTTTCTTTTCGGCCCCCTAACTCAGATGCCACAAATCAGGAGAAATCTTCGCAGCATCAGGAAATCCCCCTTGCTGGTTTTCTCCCGTCTTTTTGTTGCTATCCAAAGAAATGGACGTGGATCCCCCGGATCAGTTTTCTCGACTTTTTGGCTCACGGACAGGGAGAGAGAAGGGAGAGGAAGGAAATGTAATGTGTGAGCCTGTTGCTCATCAGCTCGCTGTTGCAGCCTCTTGCCCAGGATTAACACCTTTTCATACCCATAAACCTGGACCTTTTCATACCCGTAAACCCGGCTGTGTCGCTGCTCTCACCGCGAGGGCAGTGTGGGCTAACGCTGGGAGACATCTCTCACTTCACCGACTCCTGCTGCTGCCTGGAGCCATTGACCCGGGACACCGTCTCCCRATCTGCTCGCTAGCTCTAGGCCCATCACTTCTTGGTGTCCAGCTTAACCTGCCTCTGCCTTATTTTCCAAGGAGCTGCAGCTTGCCAGGGAAACGGCATCGCTCTGCTCCGGTACCATTCCTACGACACCTTTCCAAGCCACCTTCCTCCTCCTCACCCACCACTAACACAGCGTGAGTGATTGCAGGAGAGAAACCCCCTGCAGACACCCAGCAGGGCTGCGCTGGCTCTCCTCCCAGCAAGGCACGGGGCAGATACCTGAGGGGTTTTTCAGGACAGAGGCACTCGGCTGCACCGGTGCAAGAACTGACCAGGGTTCAAGCTCCGACATACAGAAACCAACGCGTCGACAGTGTCTTTTGCCCCAGACCGCAGCACACGTGACAGTCGTTATCTACCAACTACCTGTCCCTAACAAGGTACGAGTCCGTGAAACTAGATCCCCACGTGATCCTCCTGCATGGAGAGGAGGAGGAGACAGCCCCACCAAAGTGGTCCTTGTGCAACAGCCCTTGCAGCTCTGCGGCGCCGGCACGTTCAGGTCTCAAACCACGGCATCGGGGCTACATCAAAGCGATGAGCCAAACGTGCTTCTCGGCACCTGCTCTCCCCTTTCCAAGGCACTGGGGAGGCAGGACGCTGGTTTGAACAGCTCGAAGGCTGCTCTGGCTGTAGGTGTGGGTCACAGAGGACTTTGCATGGCCTGAGCGTAGGAAGGCAAACCCTGGAGCTGCTGCCCTCCTCCCTTCCCTACTGCAGCGCAGCGGCAGGAAAAGCAAGCCCCAAGTTTTCAGCTGAAACATCCAGCCCTTAAATCTTTAATAACCTTTCTTTTCTTTACTCAGAGCACAGAAGTATGAGCGCACATCTTAAGAGATCAAACCGAATCCTTAATTTAACCAGCTATTAATAAGGGTTAAATCTGCAGGCTGCGATGGCCCCTTTGCCCGTCTCTCCCTCGTCTGCGCACACACAATCAATGGAGCGGGAAGCCTGAAGGGCGTCCATTTTGAAAAGCCGTAATGAATCATTTTTCCTTAGCAAATCTGGCAAACTTCAATCCTGGTTCCTGCAGCCTCCCTTTCACATGTCCAAGCCCTCTGTGACACATCAAATTTAATGAGACTGCACAGACCTCAAATAAGGCACTGTAGCACTGCTGGGATACTTTATTAAGGAGGATCAGACAGAATGTGTTTGCTGTTTAAGAGCCTTTAAAGGCAAATTACACTTCTTTTTTGGGGGATGAGAGGGGGGACCGGGGGAAGCCTCCCATTTTTGTTCGGTCTCTCGCCCTTCTCAAATAGTTATGCTGCAGGCCAATTCAAACAGAGCATTAAGGTTTCTGCAAACAGGGAAAGCAGCAAAATTGGCAGCCAGGGCTGAGAGACCAGCGACGCTCTATTGAAGGTTGCGGGGTAGAACGCAGACAAAGAAACGTGTTATTTTACAAAATAATAATAATAATAATCTGCCTCTGACAAGCTGTGCGAGGGAACACCCCACCCTGCTAGCAGGTGCTGCCCCTGCTAGGTCCGGGGAAAGGCCAAGTTAACCCTCTCCGGCTGGAGGAGAGGTGGGAATAACTTTCCGGAAAGATGGATGATGCGAGATATGTGCTGAGCTATCCTTAGGGGAACCCTGGGGCAGCCAGTCCAGGGAATAAAGGGGAGAATCAAATATTGTTTTTATTGTAATATCTATGTAAATAAACACAAGCACCAGAACAAAGCAGAGTTCAATTCTGCACGCTCAAGGATTTGGGGGAAGGGAGGCTGTTTGGTTTTGCTTGGTTTGCTTGTGGGGAAGCAAATGTGATGCTGCAAGAGGTAAGAGATGAAATCCTAGATGACTTTAAGGGTTTTTTACAACCATAGCCAGCRAAGGGTATGTCTTTGTAGACTCTTTTGCTTGGAAAACCCCATTCTGCATCAGGACTCAATGCTGTAGCTTTTGCTGGAGAGTACAGAGCTCTCATGGCATAGCAACCTCCTGCTTAATTCAGAGAATCTCTTAAGATCATCGTGTTCAGCTTCTCTGTGTCCACCTCTGGCTATGTCTAGCTCTAAAAAGAGACCACAGGCCATCCGTACAAGAGCCTCCTACGAGCAGGAGCACACACTGACCGTCTC
The DNA here is from genome assembly GCA_035582835.1 of Phoebastria nigripes. Lineage (NCBI taxonomy): Eukaryota > Metazoa > Chordata > Aves > Procellariiformes > Diomedeidae > Phoebastria > Phoebastria nigripes. The sequence continues at coordinate 3,977,324 of JAYKAV010000334.1, read as the reverse complement.
AGCACGCGTTAGCTGATGGAGATGTTTGAAACCCGAATGAAATACACAGAGAAATAGAGGAAAGCAAATCTTAAAGAAAACAATTTCTTTAAGCAAGTGTCCAGGCTGCTGGACAAGGCAGCACCTGACAGGGCTACAGAAARCCAAAAGGTCTCTCTTAGCCTATAGATTCCAACCTAATTGGGTTTTATAGGGAGATTTAAAAATTGGACTAGCTTTCAGAGAGCTCTCAAGGGCATTGTTAAAAGCAAAGTGAATATAGTTAGGAAATTCCACGTGCCAAACCTGGCTCCCTGGTTTCATGCTCTACTATCTCAGAAACCTGAGTCCCTGGAGTTAGAGGGAGTTATAGGTTGTTATAGGTTAACAAATCCAGGCAACTGGGGGCTCAGCAAGGCTGGGACACTGGGTTGGAAGCGTAACGCAGCAGGACTGCTTGGTCCTGCCAGGCTCAGCTTGCCTGTTTTCTTCTAAGCAGTGTGCCAGAGCATGCACAGTGACTGACCCTTACTCAGAGACAGCTGGAGATGTGGGAAGAATACACAGCTCAGGGGATGCGTATTCATTCTTAGTATGTCTGTGCTAAAAGAAGAAAGTCTGTCTCAGAAGATTTCTATGCGAAGAGGAAAATGATAACATTTTTATTTTGCCGAAGTAAGGACCTAGCCTTCCAAAAAGTGCAATAAGAAGAAATGAAATCATTTATACATCAGAAATGCTTTGGTTGCAGAATAAAACCGGAGATGTTTCCTGTGTCAGGACCCCTTAGGCAGAATCTGTGAAAGGTCCATGGGGGTGACTGGCTTCATTTAACTTTTATTCTTCATCTTTGGCAATCTAAGGAGGTTTGGGGCTTTGTACAATGAATTCAAAGGTGATTTGGATCCAGGTCGCATTTTATCTGAACCACCTGCATTTGGAGTCACAGGAAGAGTGTGGTTAATGGATCAGTTTAATGGCATCAGTTCTGATCCATCTCTAATTAAGGGCTCTGCCAGGAATACAGTCAAGCAATTCTAATGGCCCAGAGGAAAAATTGTGAAGTCAAGTAATGAAATTTGCTTATTAGACAAAATGGGAAGAAAGAGTGCAGGGGCACAGAAATCAATATGGTAAGCAGAACAGTAACATTTAGAAAGCACTGCACATGGAAAAAGCATAGCTAATGAAGTTCACTGCTGAGAAGTGTAATAACGCTGATAACAAATCCTGCACTGATAACATCCTTGAAGATGTTCACCTGGAAAAGGTCCAGTTTATGAGAACTTCTAAACAATATATTCCATGCTCCAGCTTACTCAGCTGGAGAATTTGATCGACTCTGACTTTTTGTGTCTCACAGTGCTTTTACAGACACCTCCTGCCATGTCTCCCTCTAGAGCGAGTTTCCTTCCAGTGGTGTGTATAGTGGAATATGCCTAGCATTTATAAACAGTATAGTGACATGACTCTCGAGGATGCTGGTGAAGATGGAGAAAGGCAGGGTCACACCTGAAGCCTGGAAACTAGTTGGACAGATGCTATAATGGCCCCCACTAGATGTATGACACAAGTACCCCCGCAGAATTAATCACCTATGGCCYCTTTTATCCAAGGACCATTTAGATCTGTTCCCACCTTACCCATTAGTATGGAGAAGACGCACATAAAAAAAGCCGGAGAGGAACAATGAAATTGCCAAAAAGTTAAAAAGTATTTATTCTGTGGTGATCTACAGAGTGCTGGGCAGGGAAATACTCATAGGTAGGATAGTTACAGTTCAAAAGCCTTCACTCATAGGCTGGTAGGAAAGGAGAGGAGCAAACCAGACCCTTGTCGCAACCTCTTTTTTTTTTTTTTTTTTTTTTAGGGAAAAAGTTAACTCAAGTTTATAAGCTTTAGCTCTGGAGCATAGCCTTTTGTGTCTTGCTAGCCCACATAATTGCGCTTCCCCCTCCTCTCACCCGGTGGCAAAGGAATGTAGGTGGAATGTCTTTACATAGAGACCAGCTCACGCAGGGACTACACAATAAGGGGAAGAAACAGGAGCCAATCTAAGTAAAGGATCAGGCAAGCACTGGAAGGAAAATAATATTGGGCTGTCTGCTACCACATCTAACCCTGTGAAATGCCTCCATGAATCCCTTTCTTCCTTCTGTCTTAAAATGTCCTCCTTCTTCCCAGAGGTTCAAGGGACATATCTTGTTACAGTCTCCTTTTTAACACTTAACTTTTCCCTCTCTCTAATGCTACTTCTTTCATTCTGCTGCTGCATATATATTTACTGGCAACGGAAAAAATCAATAAAGGAGAAGGAAATGACTTGGCAGCCTTCCGAAGTGTTAAAATAATTCTCATCTAATTGAGCCCCATTGTTTTTAAACAATATTGCCAGCAGTGCAGCTAAGTAGCTTGGCCTCAATTTTCAAAAGCAACTAGTGATTTGGGGTGGTTCCGATTTTCTGGGTCCCACTTGAAGTCTCCTTAAAGGGATCGTTTGGTGCATGCATTCATACACTCGCACGCGAGACCTGGAGCCCTCTGCATCGCACAGCTCCCTCTGTATTGGGAGCCTCCTAAATTCAGCGGTCCCCCTGAGATTTAGCCCTGGGAGCCCACAGCACGAGTCTAATTTGAGGGCATATTTAAGTACAGCAGCCCTAGGTAGGACTGTACATACCCATAAAGTATCCTAGCTGGCTTTCAGCAGAGAAAACTTGGAATGATATTAGTAACAAACAGCTTGAACCAGGTGCATTCCAATCTGTCAATTCTTTGTGTAAATTATTGCTACTTAAATACAGACTTTCAGTCCCAACTGTAAAATATTCTGGTACGTGCTGTGCAAGAGCATATACAGCTAATCCTTACACTGAACAGTTTATTGGGGCTGGTTGTAATCTGGAAACTCTTCTGTGGGTAATTCTGACTTTTCCACATTTTGTTGATGTTAGTGTTTTTTAAAAATCAGCAGGAGGAGGACTCAAACCTTGAGAATGCCTAAAGATCCTCTCTGTTCCCAGCACAAAATATTTCCTCCACAGCTCAAAATGGTTTCACTTTAATAAAACCCGAAGTGCTTCATTTCAATTTTGACTTTTTTTTTTTTTTTTTTTTTTTGGGGGGGGGGGGGAAGTATTTGTATTATACAAAAATGGAAATGAAAAGTCATTTCTAAATGGAAAATTGAGGCGTTTAATTTTGAAGAGGATGGGAAGCACGCCTCAGCTCCACTGGAATGCTCCATCTTGATTTGAAACAGAGTAAATAACTACTTTTTTCAAAACAAAGGCTTTTCTCAGGAAGGTAACAGCTTAAATGAAAAATGTCCCATCATAGAAATTGCAGCGGCTTAACATTTAGAGACTAAGCGTTCTCTTTTCTGCTTCCATGCAGGGTGAAGGAGGACACTTCGCTGCAATCTTGCGGAAGAACGCGATCCCGTTTCTCACACCTACGTTGCTGTCTGAGCAGAGTACAAGCCTCCATGTGAGCAGAGCAAATACCAGGCTATGCTTTTTGTCCAAGATGTCTCCCTCTAGCACCTAAGGAAACAACTATTAGTGTTGCCACTGCTATGCTTTTCTGAGCTAAACACCCATTATCGCCCTGGCACCCCGAGGTCGTACCTCATTTATATAGCGAGTGACCGAGGTGTGTAGTGCCTGGATTTTTTACAGTTCTCTTATTTTCCTGAAATGTGTCTTCGACTGGGCTGTGCCTGGGTGAGTCGAGATTTGTGTTGAAAAGAGCTACACATGGAAAGATAAACCACATGACCCAATCATTTGCGGCAGCACTTGCTGGTTTTGAGTTAAATCTCTCTTGATCCTTGAGCTTCACTTCTGAGGGGCTCAGCTTGTAGACACTGAGAGCTTGGTTTTCAGATCCTCTGCCCACTCTCTTCCCTGCCACCTTTAGCATGTGCCCCTTCTGGGTACCAGTCTAAAGCTAGACATCCCTTTTTAAAAACTTGGGCATAAGATCTCATCCCCTCCGAAAGCGCTTTTAATCAAAGACGCATCAACACAAGCACAAACAATCAGTAAATTATTCTGATATGCTGCAAAAAAATGCTCCTGAAGTACAGGTATGTTCATGCTACAGACCCCTCCCCGTGCTCCATAGTCCAGCTGAGAGCAGCCGTTCTCCTCTGACATCCCTCAGCCTGCAAGCATTATTTCTGCTGGGAACGTGAGCAAACTGCACAGGGAGGGAGTCATCTGCTGCTACCAAAGGACCAAATGTGAACAAATATGCAGAAATGTGCACCTCTGTGCCTTCTGCTGCAGAGGTCCTGGGGAGCAGCCTCTCCCTCTCTCACCCTTAGAGGAATGAGCGTTCGGGTGGGAAACATCTGCCCTTCAGCTCACTCACGGGGGGTTTCTGGGTTTATTGGCAGGAGCGCAGATCCACATGGCACTCATAATGTAGCCCATTGTGCGTGTACAACCACAAATAGGTTAAATCAATAAAACAGAAAAACCTCAGTTCTTGTATCAAATACCATCCATATCTAATGCCTCCAGGATGCCTTCTGATCCCAGAAGGTCCTGCTCATTTGATGCCTTCGCTTCCTGGGTATCCCACAACGCTTCCCAAAGGAAAAAGCCAAGATATTAGCTTTCCTTTACAAAAACGGCTTGTGAGAACGTATGGCCAGAGAAAAGTTTCAGCTTGACCAACCTCAGCATCTCCAGTTGGCGTATGGCAGAGAGGAGAGTCCGGCGTGCTTCAGCCCTGACCTCATGGGAGCACCGGAGGGGTGGGAGCCCCGCGTCCCCCCTCCGATGGCACTGCCAACACCCGATAAGGAGGTGAGGCTGCTGCGCTACATCACGCCGGTGACCCCATTGCCCTCAGATGGAAACTAAGTTCATCTAAATTCTCTGCTGTGGAAACTACATCCATCATCTCTACAGCTAGTATAAAATGGGTTTATTTCCAGCTAATTGAAAAGCAGCCGGATTCAGAGGAGGGAGGCGGATTTAAACCATCTAGGGACCGGTGAAAGCCCTGTCACTGTACTACCAGCTCTGGCCACAGTTACCCACTACCCAGGTCAGCCTTTATTTCATGCAAGCTGGCACCAAGAGAGTTAGCTGTATTTCAAATCAATACCAAATGCCAGCATTTGGCAAAGGCCTTAGAATAGAATAATGGTGATGGGATTAGGAAAAAAGAATTCATAAAAACTAAATTAAAAATCACACCTCGCTTCACATTGGAAATTGGACTTAGCCACCGCACTCTGTTTGGAGCAAGCCTCTTTAAATGCAATCCATTGTGTAGGGAAATTCTCCCTGGAATCTGGGTTTCCAACACAGCATTATTCTAACTCGTGAAAAGAAATGAAATCCCCAGAAAAATTGCAGCACGACAGAAAAGGCAACCTCCTGGCAGGTATCGCCGCAGTATGCGTGCATTTCGGAACAAGTCTCTGCAAGACCTGCTGAACTGGAGAGAGAAAACTATTGGCAGAGGGTGGCAAAGGCAACTCGTTTCACAGTTCCTCTCAAGTGAAGTCTGATAAGGGATAATCAGCTGCCTAGAGATAATTTTCCATTTCCCCTCTCCCCCAAAACACATGTACAAGTTTTGAGTGATAGGCAAAGGGAAACAAGTGCTGCTTTTTTTGTTTGGTTGGTTGGTTTTTTCCCTCCTTTCTCTTCATTTCCTCATCCCAGTAGAAAAAGGGGAAATCAAAGGGAGAGACACGACCTAGTTTGTCCTGAAGGGGAAGCAATAACAGCCTTCCTATATGCAATAACAATGCCCCCCACCCCTAGATATCCCCAAACTACCAGAAATAAAGACATTGGGAAATGCTTTTTTTTGCCCGCCCATCATAAAATGCAGTTTTCCTCCTCACGGATTTATAGTCGCGTAAAAGTAGGAGGGAAGATGACAAACTTCTGCACCTTCTGCTCTGACTGCAAATGCTCCCGAGCAAGAGACTCTCCTTTAACCCTAGTCTATGCAGCATCGAGCAAACTTCAGGTATTCTCTAAAATAAAATAATAAAAACCTGCTGTCAATTATTAGTCTTGCTCACTTCGCTCAGATTTAGGGCATTTCTTGTGAAGTATCTACATCAAGGGTGAAAAGGGAGGATTTATTCTGTGCTTACAGTTTGTATCACAGATCTAGGGACTCTGCCGTGGTCCATGGTCACGACTGCGCCCGGTGCTGTACAGTGCCAAACAGGCACTGCGCCATCCCGCGGGAGAGCTTCCCTGCAGGTGCTTAGGAGGAGACAGCCCTTGGGGCTATAGTCCGATTTGTATACTTGGCCTTTCAGGGCTTTACATCGTAGTCATTCAAAAAGAAAGGACGGTGGGGTTAGTTTTCATTTTCTCCTTAGAAAGAACCGAAGCTAGGATGAGGCATTTCTAAAGGGGAAGGGGGCAGCAGGGGAGGCAGAAGCCCTCCTCGTGAAGCACTCAGGTGAAAAAAAAACGCTGCTGAGTTATTTGGCAATAGCTCTTCTCATCTGGGGGTATAAAAGACTCCAAAAAGACCACACAATAAAAAGGAAAGCCTGTCTGAAGTACCGTGTTTTACACATTGTTAGACTGAAGCAATCTGTTCGAGTGAACCCTTTTAAAAGGGGCCATTTCTGTGTGAAAAGCCAGTTGTGTGGAGCTGGGAGGCATACAGCTGTAGACAGCTGTGGGGCTGGTACTGTAACTGAATCATTTTAAGAGTGAACTCTGGCATGTCGGCGGGAGGCCCGAGAAGGGTAGCGCAGCCGGAAAGTACAGTTTGCTTCTGTATGAGCCGGGACGCATTCACCTTCTCGCACAGCTCAAGTTAACGAATGTGGAGCTCATTGGAACTAAATTCACGCAGGCTGCTGCTTTTTCCACGCCCCCCCCCTCTTTTTTTTTTTTTTTGTTGGTTTTATTTTTAAGAAATTTAATTCTGGACACACAAGACCAGGTCCCTTTTGACCCCTGCCTTCTGGCAAGTTTCCAAACACGCCAAGGATCCAACTGGACTGTCGGTATCCTCCCGGGCTGGGATGGATAAGCCTACAGCTCCCAAGCGCTCAGGAGCTCTCTAGTCCATCTAAATCTTTCCACGCTTCCCCGTAAGGAGAAACCAATACCAGAAGGGTGCATCTGTTCTATCTTCCTCATCTTCCCAACATTACACAACGTACACGGACACACAGATATTTGGAATTAATAACTATTTGGAGGATTCTGTATTTATACACAAAACAGGGTCCCAGCAGAGCAGTGAAATAAGGGTAAAGTCAGATTAGGAACCAGCCCACCACGTCAAAACAGCCGTGCTTGTGCCAAGGTATTAGTATATCGTCCCCAAGAAAGCAGCTAACCCTCTGGAGGAGGCATCTTGTGTGCGTTTACTCGTGTGAATAGAAGGCACGCAAGATGACCGGTAGTTGTTGGAACAGGTGACAGTAATTGTGACAAACATCAAGACAAATCAGCTTCCCTTCACTATGAGCAACCAACTGTCAGACACTTTGAAGTACCAATGTACCTGATGTCCAGGAGGAGATCATTAGCAGGGAGGGGGGTCAAACCAAGACCCCAACTTGCTCTGAAAATGGGTCTGCTGGCCAACGAAGCGAGTCTTTTATTCCAGCCAGCGGGGTACGCAGTGCCACAGTGAATGGTGTAAAAAAAAAAAAAAAAAAAAAAAAAAAAAAAAATTATTTTAGTTCTGGCTTCAATCCAGATCTCCAAGTTAGTAAAATGGGAAACCAATGTGGGATGGATAACCGTCTGTTTGAACTCTACCCACTTACAAGGTGGCGCTTCCGTAGAGATGCCGGTGGGGGAGACAAGTGAAGCACTGACTGCGTTCGGAGGAGGAGGAAAAGGATCAGATGTAGGCAAAGAGTTTGGTTCATGTTAAAGCCCAGAGGTAAAGAAATGAATTCACTAGACTGACATTTGAAGGGTTAATGGGATTTAAGCTTTGATCTTCCAAGAAAACATGCTGAAAACGTAGCCCAAGGCATGTTCACCATTTTGTTTGCTAGTAAAACAATGCAATTTGATTTTTGTTGGCTTGTTGTTTTTAAGTGGAACCTCATGGGTGTTCTGTTAAATTCAGCCCACAAAAGCAATTTGTGTCATCTTAATGTAGCTCCTGTGTTAGAAATGTTTGTTTTTAAATGCAAGTTTTATTGTTTTCATTGTTTGCACATTAAAAGCTAGATCAATAAGAAAAGCAATTCATGATGTCGTTCTTCAAAATTCAAGCCTTATCTACCTCATAAATTGGGGCAAATATGGAAGTGTGAGAAATAACAAAGGCTCATTCTTTTGGAATATGAAAAGAATAATTCCAGATCTTCTCTGCTTTGACCTATCACTATCTATCATGTGTCTTAATATTTACAAGAGAGTCAAGGAGAGATACAGCCCTGTGACTGATAGGGTGGAGCAGAGCATTCTGTAATTTGTTATAGTCTGGTAGTTTGTTATATTCTAGTTTGCAGGTGTGTAAGCATCACTTTAGCTTTTCTAAAATGGAAGAGAAGCCTTCTTTCTGCGAGAAAGACATATCAAAATATTTACCAGACATTAAGTGTTTGTGTATGTACTTTTATTTAAAAATTATCCCAATACAGAGGGCAAGACTGGGACAACTCCTGCAGCAAGGGCCAGACCTGAGGGCCAGACTTGGGTTCTATCTCCTTATCTGCTACTGGCTTCACATTTAGCCTTGTACAATTCTTTCTACCTCTTAGGGCCTCCATTTCCCATCTATACCCAGGGGACAATACTACAATGGGTTTCTTGCTCTTTAGTTTTTGAAACATGCTTAGAGATTCCTTAATTGAAGGTGCTAGAAAGAAATCATTATTGTTATATTTTTATAGCCCATTTTTTCCTGCAGGGTCCCAAAGGTATTTTAAAGTCTCTATAGACTTGGGTAGGAGGGAGCAAAGACTGCCCTAGCATATCATACTCCTCTCAGGTGCAAGCTGGCAACCCTGTAAAAGTCCACGGTCGCTAGATACACATCTAAATAACAATTTTGTAGGGCGGAGCAAAGGAGAAAGATCTATGTAATTGGAAAAGTRAAATGTGAGCAAACAATCTCCCAAACTGTTAGGTGACAAGTACACTGAATTCTGCTTTTACTCTGAGAGGCATTGGTAGACAAGAGCTTGTTTTCACCTTTCAGTGGAAGAATGGCCCTTCCACTGGTCATGTCAATGGCAGTTATACCACCTACAAAGTCACGACTCTTCATTCTGCAGTAAAGTGTACTTTAATGATAACATGCCCTTTAAAACGTCTCCAAGTGGACTGGCAGATTACACTTCAGTAATTGGTAGATTGGTACAAAACAATCAATGTAACAATGCAGAACAAGAGCAGAAGTCACCGCATCGCTGGATGTGGAGCTGCACAAGAGTCACTACTTTCATCGTGTGTCAAGCTTCTTGCTCCACCTTCCCTAAAGTATCCCTTTCTCATTTCAATGCATTTTTCCTTAAAAGGTCGGTGTTACAAGCAGGATCAGGGATAGCATAAGGTATGACTCTGCATGCCTTCACACCTCATGAAATCCCATCTACAATGGTAAAATTAATGAGGAAAATTGCCTACTGCAACAATTTCTGAAATAGCTGTAAATGTTTTATTGCTTAAGTGTATGCAACAGCAACTTCAGCAAACATACTCCATCGAGTGTGGTAGAGAAAGGACATACACAGGATCTTTTGGAAAATCAGACAGCCATGGCTAGACTAGATTTCTAAATAAATCGGCATTAATTAGCTGATGACTACACAGCATACTGTAGCAAACCACGCTCAGCAAAGACACATTCCTGCACAAGGCCAGTGTGGCGTATGTCCTAGGTTTCCTAATAACGCCAGCCTACTTCTCAGGAAGCAGACTGGTGGTTTTAAAAAAAAAAAAAAAAAAAAAAAAAAGCTGAGAATATGCCACAGGGGTTGCTCATTGTCTCAAAGTCAAAGATATGGCTAAATTAGGTTTGGGTTGGTACTGCAATAGGTACAATAAAGTCTACAGAGAAATGAGCACCTGCTTGGAGTTCCCACCATCACCACACATAATGAAATGATTACACTTGGGTCAAAGATCATCTCTGCTTGAAAAATTAGAGAGAAATGACTGCATGCTAAATCTGGCAGGCGGTTCTGCCACCGCCCCACAGTGAGGAAATGCTCCATCACAGCATACGATGGCTGCAAAGGTAGAGCCATTTGTCCATCCTGTCTATCCAGGACCACTCCGCCTGGGCAGGGAAGCGGAACACTAGTATTTAAGGCGGTGCTTACTTTCCAGATTGTTCCCGAGTTCACTGCCAGTGACCGACTGATGGCCTGTACCAGGGAGACACAGCGGATCTGCATTGCAGACCCACAGGAAGGACGTGTTGCAGTTCAGATAGGGATGAGAGACCAGAGGTTGTGACCTTCTGCTGCCGGTGCCTGGCCGCAGGCTATACCTTCTTGTCCGTCATCTCCCACTGCCGCACCACGTGCTACCAGCTTACGAGGCTGTACGGCTGGGTTTGCAGAYGGGGAGAAAGTGCCAGGGCTACTCTATTTGCCTGAGCACTTGTGGCAGGAGCATTCACGTGAATGATTTGAAAGGCCCTTGAGAGTCACTCAGTTAGGTAGCAGAAAGAAACCCACATGATTTAAGTGGCCACTCCACACCATGCAAATAGGATTTGAACCCGAGAGGTGCAGCGCACCATGAACTCCCATTTACTCAGACCATAGCCCAGGGTGTTCAAAAGCTTTTGGCATCTTGTGAGTTCAGCTCAGAACAGCAAAACTTATTCAAGAACAGCAAATAGCTGGTGCTAACTAATCTATATGCTGGAAGTTGCTCTCATAAAACATTTGCCAAATGATTTAGGAGCAAAAAACAGTAATAATAAAAAAACCCAAAAAACTGAAGTCTACTCCCAGATGATCTGCAAATACAAAACAGCAATAAGTCTATCAAATAAACTCACCTAGTGCTACTCTCATATTCCCTACCATCCTCCCAATCCTGATTTTCTTTTGATTCAGCAGCTTTCCTCCTTTTGGCATTTCTGGCTGGCAGGGCTGGATGTACTTGGTTAGAATTCAATACCACGAGGGGGTTTAGTAACTGAAAGCTGCTTTTTTTTTTTTCCCCTCCTCTCTTCAGCAGCTCAACAGGAGGTAAACAAAAGTTCTAGAAGGGTGACCTGCATGATTAAGGTCGGTTGAGTTTAAACTGCTTCAGTCCTCATCAGGATCCAGCAGTAGAAATCAGAAGCTTCCTTCACTTTCTTCAACTAAATTAAAAAAGGAAGAATGAAACTGCTATTTGAAATCTCTGGATGAGCTGAAAAATACATTGCAATGTGATAGCAAAACCCTTGCCAGGGTTCACTAACATTCGGGAGGTGTTTGTCCCAACTGACTGCTCCATGGTGCTAGGTGCTGTATAAATGTAGATCGTTCAAGACAAGTCTGGACTGTCATTAACTGACTTCAAATGAAGAAATGCAAGGAGAAAGAGAATGAGAAATAGGAGTATCAGGAGAAATGCCTTGCATGAGGCTTACACCAAGACCCAGGAAGAGCAATAAATTAGAATTCACTTGTTGGCCCTGATCCAAGCAAAGACTCTGTTGTGTGTGTTACTTTAAAGATCAATGTCATCCAGTTGACTTCAATGAAACATCTGCTTTCTGCTGTAGCGGATGGACAGCGATTATCGTGGCTTAGGTCTCCCTTCTGAATCCATCCCTCGATAGCAGCAGCAAAGCTCTGAACTACAACACCCATCCTTAAATCTGATTTTCAAAATCATTGCAAAAAGTTGAAAAAAATATTAACAGCAAGGAGACAGATGGTGCCATAATAAAATTCGCTCTCTATTCTTACTTATTTCCACTGCTTTTACTTATCAAGACAGCCCCCCCAAGAGCATATCATGTTTGCACTCCACATGTTAGTTCCCTGCCTGCTAGATGATCCAAAGAAAGGACTAAAAACCTTCTAGAGCTGATGGCACTAATCTGATGACCTGATGAAGCTCAAACCAAGAACCAGTTACTAGGAAATAAAGACAAACCATGGCTGTTATCCAGAAGAACTCATAAATCTAAACATCTCCTGCTTGCTCTCTTGTAACAGCTCTAATATTTCTTCTACTTTTACTTTGTGAAGATTGTTTATTATTACTTTCACCTTTTAGCTTCTGTTAGGATGTCAGCTCCATCTGCCACAACATATCAAAGCGAATCTTAGCAAGTACAGTTCAGGTGCTCACTTTTACCCTCCTTCTGAATTCTTATACTTGACATAAGGCTTAAGAATATATATAATTTTTTTTTTCCAATCAACATTCTGCAGTCTCCTCACCTCTTGACTTTTTTTTTTGTCTGCCTCTCAATTCCCACTCACTCTCTTCTCGTCCTTCATTTCACTCTTACCTTGGAATTACTGAAAGTGATACAGAAGATGATACATCATTTTGCTTAGTAACATTTTTGCTGAACATCTCAGCCACCACTTTAGTTTACGCATTAGCAACCAGAGAATAAACTCTAATTGTTTTGACACTTTACCATTTGGCAACCCTTAACACAGCTAGGACTGTAGGCTTCAGCATTCAGCTCTGCTTCTAGGAGCAAAGAATTTCAGTCTTTATTGACTCGTACTTGGCTTCTCCCGTACAAATGTTTTCTGAACTTCTTTCATCTTTACCTTACTGCTGCTAAGCATGTCATTTTCCATTCCCTGTTATTCAACAGCCTTTATATTCATATGCAGCCCAATTTTCTGCCAGTATCATCTTTTCATTTATGTCAACTGGATTACATGTTGCTCCTACCTGCCTCCAAGTTACTGCTCATTTTCTGTGTCAGATAAAGTTATCGCACAGTAGACTGAACAGATTTTACTCCGCAATTGCATTCCTTTATGGAATTCCTTTATGTTTTCAAATTGCTCGCTATAGTAGGCTGTAATTCTCCTACAGTATAAGCGTTCATCAAGACAAAATAGAAATATGGGAGCTGGCACTAAGACTTATGGTCAGCCGTTCCTCCAGTGCAACAGTCTCTTTCCAAGAATTGTAAGAATCGACATACTGCACTGAAGAGAAATCTAACATCTGTGGGAYGAATAACCTGTCTGTAGGTGAGGCTTTCTCTTTTTTCAGATTAATTAGCAGTCATCTCCTTCCTTTAAACATAAGACTATAATCCTTCCAAGACTCCAAGCCTTATTTATTTATTTTATTACTGTAATTGGGTATTCTTCATATATTGTTGTGACTGGCGTCAGTAGRTGGCACTGTGACATACACTCTTCCAGGTTCTTTTTTGTTAGCCTGCAAGCAAAGGTTTAGTTTTACGAATTTTTTTTGTGTGTGTGTTATAATTAGTTTTGTTTATGCAAGGTTCTGTAGTCCTTCGGGAGCAAACTGTGGAAGGAGTGAGATAATTTGCTTTCTGCATTTGCCCTGCTCTCTGATTGAGGTCAGTTCTTGAGCCAGAATCAGTCTCTGGGTACCAGTCACTGAGGCTGGGTTGAGATTCCTATAAGAAGGGATTATCCTGCATATTATTTGACCACTCTTGCTCCACGACTGGCACACCAGTCTAAATAGGGCAATTAAACTGAGAATGTACCAGTATTCCCCTCCAGCAGAAAAGCAATCTGCAATGCCCAAGCTATCTTTTTGCCCTGTGACAACAGATACATGTTGCTATATTTAGAAGAGGACTCTGTTCTCCAAAGAATGGTACATGCAAATGGAAATAAATTTTTTGAGTCCTTTGGTTTCTGAAGTTGAATGTCTAACGTTGGGAATGAAAACTACCAATTCAGGAATACACATGTTCAAGGATTATCATTAGCAAACCTGGTGCCCTGAAAGACAATTCTGTTTAATTTTCAGAGATGTGGACTATGGCTAGTGCCCTTTAAATTCACTAAGACATCAAAAACCTGTGGAATGTCAAGACAAAAAAAAAATAAATAAAATTCAGTGCCGAAATATGAACTGAAATGCCTTCAAATTACTTGATGGCCAACACTTTCAGTGTCAGATGCCTTAACTTATTTGCCTTCTCTTTTGAGGGAGAGAATAACAAATAGCGTTATCTTTTATCTGTGCTTAAGTTAGGATGCTTGATATAATGGTACCTAGAAATCTCAGTGAAGGTACAGAGCCCTACTGAGCTAAATGCTTTTCAAATATGAGATAATAAATGGATTTAGATGAAAATGTCATCAACTGATTTCACAAAAAACCTTCTCTTTTTAAGAAAAAAAGATGAAGAGAAAGATGGTTGAACGTTTATCAACAGTTTTTCACAAAAACACCTTTAAAGTTTCCTTGCAGTTTTTTTCCTCAGTTTTAAGCAGCAAAATCACCTCTACCTTTAAATTTTTGTTAATGATTTAACAAAGAGCAACATGTGATGAATGAAAAAAGATAGCAACAAATGAGAAGGAAGAAGAGAAATATCAAAAGTATACAAAAAAAGGTAGTGTTAGCATAAACATCTTTTGTAAATATAAACATAAGCACATAGATTCATACACACATATGCACACAGTGCATTTAAGTGTATAAAATGCCTTTACGACCTCATAGGATGAGGTGTCCTTCGCAAGAACGACAATTATCATCAATGGTTGATTAGCAAGTGTCAAATTAACAGCGAGTGATCAGCAAACATAAATATATTAGTATGGAAAACCTTTATGAAAAGGTACCACTAAACTAGTAACTCCTTACAGCAATGAAGCTTGATATTCTACTTCTACATGACTTTTTTAATCAAAGAATGTCAGAGAGAACAATAGTTCAATAGACTTTCATATCTGACCATGAAGAATAAAACATACTCTTCAAACTGCGATTGACCAGTCGTAACAACCATGAGACAAGGACAACTTTGAAAAAGTTGCAAGTTACTTACAGGGAGGATTTTTGACATCAGAGACCCCAGAAACGTAGCGCAGAATTATATTCCTTTAATATGCTTACAGCTAAAGCATTGGCTTCCGTTCAACTAATAGAAATGTTAGTGCTTAGAGCCTGCATGCCTTGCATTCTTGCAGTAATACAATTCTGTATTAAAATCTATTCCAGTTGCTTGATTTATGAAAATTGTTAAAATGTGCTGCATTTGTACCAAGCTTATTGGATCAAATGAAAAAAAGGAAAAAAAAAAAAGGGGGAATCAATTTTTAAGCAGAAAGAAAGAGAAAGTGAGAGAGAGCATGCTGTTGTCCCTATCTAATATGTGAAGCTTTAGTCTTTATAAAAGTTGCCTGTATCCAAAATGTGACAATTTTATTTCAGAAGGTGACGATGGTTTAAGAATTTGTTGCAACTTGTGGACAAAGTCGTGGTTGATTTGCTCTCCAACATTCCTTGGATTTTGTAATATGTCAATACATCATGTTAATGCAAGTTTTTAAAAAAGGAGAAGAGAAAGCAAAAGCTCCCTTCCTTTTTAAGTATGAGTAATCTATCCAAATCCTACTGAGACACACAAAGGAACGCCGGCAATTTTCCCTTTCATAAAATGCGGACTTTCTTTAAATACTTCCTCCCTACATTTTCAAAGCACAGTTGTATGAAATGAAGGGGAAATGACACCCTTACCCATTGAAAAGGAGATTATGTAAAACTGGTTGGAGAAGCCAGCCGTGTTAATGCAAATACAAGTATGATCTTATTCATAAGTTGCTATTGTGCTAGAAGAACATGCGTTTCCTAGATGCGTCTACCTAAAACTCTGTGTGAGGAGAAAAATGTTTTTTCAGGATACGTTATCCTGTTTTGCAAATAAATATGAAACCCAAAAGATCACTTTAAAGAAGTGAAGGGCTTGGTTTTCCATTGTGCTGAGCACTCGATTCCACTTCAAGTTAATGAGAGCAGTCAGCAGCCTTGACAATAAGATACTACAAGGATTTTGCGTGCCCAAAGGTGCTGGAGACACTCCACGAGGAGCCAGGGCTCAGCTCCTTTTCCACTCACGGCCTAAGTTTTCTTTGTGCCAACAGCAACCGCCTGTTTCTAAAGTAGCAACCGGGGACAGTTTGTACCTAATAAGTATTTTATAAAGTCAACCCCCTACCCTGCCTTTGCAATGGCCTATGCTGCTGATTGCGTTAGGCATAGCCCCTCATTGGCAGAATCAACTACTTGAACGCATCCTTCAGCTGGAAAAATACAAGCAAGTCATTCCCATCCCCTTCCAACATCCTCAATTTGAGTACACGCTGCATTGGTGGCTTACTCCCCATTGGTGCCATTTGAAAGGAGATGATTATTTTAGATCCTAGGCCTGAAACTGTAGGATCAAAGAACAAGATCACTCCAGACTGCATTTGAGCTGTAGACCAAGCAATGCCTCAGAGGAAAACAGATCAGAAAGAAAAGCTACCGTTGCAAAACTCTGAAGTCCAGTTGAAACCTCGCTCACAGTATAGACTCAAGTTGAAAAAATGAAGAGATAGGTACGAGAATTTGTCCTTTTGCTAGGAAAGAGAAGAATATTGCATGTATCTGAATATGGTGTACATGAAATAAAGGAGAAGGGATGCCCTCAGCCACTGAAAAGAAGATTATGTATAATGTGGTTGGAGAAGCCAGCTACATCAGTGCGAACAGACGTATAATCTTATTCCTACATTGCTTTGTGCTGGAAGTACATGTTACGGCACTTTATACTGGTATGTGAATAAGCAAAGTCAATCTTGCTACATTTTTAAAGTAACTTTACAGGGGAGTTGATCCTCTTTCTTCTGTCTACCACTTTTTATTCTTGGCTTTCCATGGAAACTCTTTGGTAGTGTGAGGAAGCCCGAGGCCTTGGATATGTGTATTTAACTTTTGATCGGTAAAGAAGGTCTAATTAATCCTCATTATGTGGAGTCTTTTGAAATAGATGCCTGTATTGAGTGCCCTTCCTGTTCAGCTCTGGTCCAGATGAGTTTCTGGCTCACTCTGTAGGACCCTGGGGTCTTATCATACGAAAGGCTGTTCAGCATTCGATGAGGAAATGATTATACAAGTCCTCCTACCCTTTTCTACTTACACATATGACAGCTGTTACCAGTCAAAACTGTCTTTTGTTTGTTTGTTAGCTAAAGGTAGCCTAATGGCCAGCCTAAACCAAAAATCCTCTGTTAATTTTTAGGAATAAGTACTTCTTCAAAGGAGAGAGGTTTGATTCCCCCAAAACATCTTTTTCTGCAACAGAGATAATTTCTTTATTTTAAAAAGAGTAGTACCAGGTCCTTTAATAGAAAAATCTACCCATTTTAAATTCCTGGGATTTTGTGTTTTGTTGTTTGGGGGGTTTTTAAGCAATACCTCAAAAAATTTTAACAGGAATTTACTTTTTGCATCACAGCATCATGAATCTGAGTTAGCTTTAAGAACAGGGTCTGAGACGCAAAGTTTTTCAAGCTAAAAGAAACCAAAAATTATTCTAAGATATAGTTTAACAGTGTCAGTGCAAAGACCTTCAGAGCTTGGCTTCATCACTTGGAGGCCATTTGAAGATATTTGCCAGGGAAAATCCTGCATCGCTCAGATACCTAAAGGTCTGAGCAAGTGATAGAATACATGGGTAAAGCAGGTTAAAAAAAAAAAAAAAACAAAACAAAACCAACAATACTGTGATTGAAGGTCTGGCTTTTTGGAGACGCATAGGACTTCATAAATCGCTACGTAGTGGAAAATACATTTCCAAGCGTTCAATTACTTTGCTTTTTAGATCAATTTCCATTGGATATAAGCACATTAGATCATTGTCCACAATCTTTATCTAAAGGGTCATATTTCCAAGTGTTTATCTAATGCTCGGACTATAACATGACATGCATCCAACACCCAAAAAAGAGGTGGTGTGGGGAGAAGCTTACTAAATTTAGGGATTTGCTCTTTTTATTTACTGTTTTGACAGAATCAGGGAAAGTAAGTTAACTTCCTCTCCTCCTCCCACCCAGTTTATTCTTTAATCTATCAAAAGAATTATTAAATCTTTTAAAAGATCAAACACTCAGATTCTTCACAAAGGTTGTCACAATGAATTCATTTGCAGAGCTTTCATCCCTTCTTCCCCACTGTGCTGAAATAATGTTGACTATTTTTCGCTGTCTCTCTTGCTTGCTGTAAAGATCCAGTTGCAAAGGTTGTTGCAAGGACTCGATCTCCCACTCTTTTCCCACCTGGCACCAATATATCCTAAAAACTAAAAACRCAGGTGTTGATACCTTACTGTTGCTATGTTGTCCAAAAATGATCTCATAAAATAAGTCTTTTAAAAGATGGTTTATGATACTGCAGAGCAAAGAAAAAGGAATAGCAGCAGCAAGGGTGATCCCCAAAAATTCCATCCTGTAAGAGTGCTACTTCTGTTTTAAGAGAGCAGATCTTTTTTATTGTTTGGTAGTCCGACTAGTACCAATGAATGCTATATAGAACACCAAATTCCTTTGGTTTAATTAGGAGATCTTGAAACTAACAAAACCACACACCATAGATGTAACACGTGCAGAGACTCAATTGACAAAATACGTCATTCTACTCAGTTTCTTATAGAACCAGAGAGTCTTTCCCACCAGAACTTGCAAAGCAAAGAGGGAATGTTTTAGATGCAGGATGTTCATTATTTTAAAGACCGGTCTTTTTCAAATGAGAGGGATTTTCAAATAAACTACTTATTTTCTATGAAAACAAACAAAAAAATAATCTTGGTTTCCAAAATTCTTCCTGAGTTTTGCCACATGTCAAATGAATCCTATCAGAGCAGCAAATTATTTTTTTAATTAATTGTTTTGCCTTTTAACGGGCTGTGGAGTTGCAGTGGGAGTAAAGCCAGAACAGTTGTGTATGCAGTTTGCCAGGTCCACTGCCTAATGGGTCACATTGCCCCCATGATATTGCATGTGCACTATGATTAAGAGCGGCCAAGATGATCACAGTGAGAGGAGCAGAGGAGGAATGCAGGAGAGTGTGATGCTAGTGATAAAGGAGAGGTACAGATTGTTTAGTCTCTCACATCATAAATCCACCTCTTACTGATTACAAAACACAATTTTTAAAGGACTCAAAGAAGGGATAATTCTGTTTTGAAAACCCTGCTCTTTGATCTAAGAGCATCAAATCTCCCTTCAAGCTGAGTCCTAAACTTCTTGTATGACACAGGGAGCTATCTTGAGACCACATGTGGGACCACAGTGTTATCTGGAATAACTGAAGATGCAGAGAAAACCACATAATGTAATGGAAAATGCATAGAATAACTCCATTAGAAAATGGGATTTTCTAGTTGTCATAGGCATCTAACTCCCGTCAGTTCCCCTCTGACTATCAGCTCCCCAGCTGTAAAAAGAGAGAAGTAACCAACATATATGATTTCGGTTCTTAAGTTTTCACAGATTCAAAGTCATACATGTCCTGGTTGCCCTGAGGTAAGACATTTTCACAATCCCATCACAGAGGATGCTCTAGACTCTCAAAAAATAAGTATACCAAAATAATAAGACAACAAATGCACACCTCCAAAACCTAATTGAGAAAAACAGGACCCCCCCAGGCTAAATGAGAAAACAGGACCCTTGTAAATTGGGAATGGAGCTGTTCCCTGATTGCTGGAACTAACGATACTTGTACAAGCCCATCGCTTTCCCAAAAGCACTCAAAGCTTTTCAGGAAAAACAAGTAACTTCTTTCCCAGACAAAGAGTACGGAAAGACAAGGAGATTCAAATATCCATCACTCTTTTTATAGGCGAGAAGAAGGGGATCCAGTCCCCAGAAGAAGTTTTGAAGAAGCTGGATTTCACATGGCTTTAGCTCATACTTGCAGTTCATTGCATAACCTCCCCCCCAAAACAAACCCTAACGTTTTTTGTTTCAGTTTGCAAAATAGACATTGCTTCCTTATAAAGACATCGTATGTGGTTTTTTATTACCAATGAGCAAATTTAACTATGCCTGCTTGATAGACCAAAGTATTATGAATTCCACGTTACCACCAAGTCAGGGTTCAGTGCAGCACCATAATGAAAAATGTATCGTATCTGACCTGTGCATTAGTTAAGTGAGTTTTCCCACATGGTGAGCTTTTCATCTTTATAAACACAAATGAGAAGCCTTTTGAACGGCTTCTATGATATAACAGGAATTCTCTAGATCTTCCCCTTTCCCCCAAATTATAGAAAAGTTCCGATCTTCATTGGGAATGATCACTTGTCTAAGGATCTATCCATTTTATGTGATTCAATGCAATCAAAGTCTTCCTATAGATTTCTAGAAGACAGCTAAAAAAAAATCCAAGAAAAGAAATAACCTTATCGTCTAGTAAGCACTCTAGGTTCACCAATAAATTCTTCCGTTACTGGCTTTATTATGGTGAAATTTCATGGAACCATTCCATAGGGGTCTTGATTTCATGTGTCTCTGCACCCAGAAAACATTGWTTATATCATAACCACAGGCTTTGTTTTCCAAAAGGTTAATTTGCTCAAGGACTATACAATAGGTGGGCACTGGAGAAATGTGGGTAAGTATGCTTTCTACTGTCCCTCTGTGGAGAGATTAAGGTTCAAGCTCATTTGTTCCTAAATCTTTCTTGACAATGGCTCTTGATAGTGAAGAACAGAGTTGTTCTGCTCTGGATGAGTAGAACAGAGAGATTTAGTATGATATACTAAATCCTGGAGTCACAGAAACACTTCTTGGGAATCAATCTTGTTTAGCTGATTAGAGAAATGAGGTCTAAGTCAACTTATTCTGTCAAAATTTAGAACATAACAGTTCATCGTTGCTAATTCTTTACTGATTTTCTACGAGACGCAGTGCAGAGGGATCATAAAAATCAACAAGATGATATTTCAGCTCACGGACAGACCCATCATTGACCAAATGTTGAAAATTGAACTTGTTCCCACCTCTCACTCTTTTGCCCAAATTCCAGGTCTCTGCTTTCCCTGTCCCATAGTTGGATGTGCCTATGTTTTGGCTGCTATTGCTTTGTTATTTGCTGCTCCCAGCAGCTGTAGGCAACTATTTTCTCCATACCATCTGCCCGTCCTGGATTGCTTTACTCTCTCATGCTGTGCTTTAAAAAAGATCTCATGCAAAGCTAGGGTAAATTAGCATATGCAGTACATTTACCTTTGGAGGACAGAGCAGTTGCTAGTTCTGTCCATGCAGGCCAATTCTCTATGCCAATATCCAAAAGTTTCTGGAGCCATCCTACTTTCTACAATCCTCCTTTACCTGACCATAARTAACCAGGCTTTTGCGGTCTGGTGTACTCACAGGTATCTTGAATCTAATCACCAAGGTGAACTTAATAGGCTGCCACAGACACATAAGCTCAATAGTCTTACTGAGGTCCTTGATAGCCAGCRTTGTGCTGCAAAGCAGATGACAGACTGTTACGTTCTTTCCAGTCCTGCTTTGTCATCAACATCTGTCTGCTTCACTGGCATTCAAATTTGCATTCATCTTTCATACCCAAAATAACTTTTTATTGCATTTTCACTTAAGCGTGCAGAGAAAAATCACCAAGGACAATAGCTGAATTATAACATTGTGATGTCATACCAAGACGTCATATTTCTTTGACATACCAGTACTGAATATTGAAAGAGATAGCTCATCTAAAGCATGAAGAAAATGAAACAATCAAATATGGCAAGGAAAAAAAAAAAAAAAATGGAGAAAAGGCTAATGTCAGTGTTCAAGGAAAAAGAAAACAACTAAACATCCTGTTTGCTTTAGACAAAGCAACCATCAGCCTGGTTAAATACATAAAATTGCACTAGCTAGCAAAATATTTTTTAATAAAAATTCTCAAATGTTAGCATGAAGTGAAATTCCTTCTTGGCAAGTAAGTTCCATAGTGCCTTTAGAAGTTTACTTGACTTACACGTACTGCATTTCTGCAAAGAGAAAAATTACCAGCACCGTGGTTGCCAATCAAAGATCTCGAGATTTGATCCTGTAGGTATGTACTTGATCCAGCAAATAACTCATCCTTTTAAAGAACAATGAGAAGTTTTTTCATCCTCTGAAGCTCAGCAGAGATATCTCTCCCCACAGTACCAGTACGGATCTTTATAATTTTACACATGCACCTAATACTAATTTTGGGAGCTAGAAGAGTTGAAAAGCATTGCAAAGCAGTAGAAGTCTAGGGAACTCCGAGTTCAGCTACAAATTCACCCTAACAGAGTCACAGGCCAGAAAGAGTAGCCATGGGAATGATTTACGTTACTTAAAGTTAGGCACATGCTAAAACATTTCCAGGATTTGGGACCCTAATATAAAGCAACTGCAGGCACCCAGCAAATTAGATGCGATGCTATAGAACTGTAATGTCAGSTTACAATTCCTATCCATTTAAGGGCTGGTTCCAATTTTGTTGCATTAATTTTGGCTGCTTTTTTTGCCCCCCCTTTTTTTTTTTCTAATCCTGGTGCTTTAATGAAGCTGGAATAGCATGTTTATGTATTATATAATGTATGTGGATATTTGAGGTCCCATACATCATCTAGACAGCATTACAGTTAATAAAGCGACTGCCAAAGAGGAAAGAAAGGAAAGTGATGGGACTTTAAATGACTGAAATAAACCCAGATCATGTGACAGACACAGGAAATCATGTTGTCATTACTAGCTTCGATCCTCAGTTCCCTTAAAACAGTGATTTTACCATTGACTTAACGAACGGTGGAATTAAGGCTCAGAGCTTGCTCCATTCTCCTTGCCAGCRAGAGAAGTTATTTGTTCTATATCCCACTGCCCTTCCCACATGCAGACAGCAGCTGTAAACCTGATGCCATGAAATCCAGGCCAGTGTCCCCGCCTCCCCCACAAACTCACTTCAATGGAGCCAAGATTTCACTCAACATATGGTCTAGAATTTACTCCCATAAATCATTTTGACTGTCAACTCCTTCAGCAGATTGGGTCAGACCCAGAAAAGACTTAGGGGGTCTTCAGGTACCAAAGCCTCTAACAGGGCTCCAAAATTGCCTTGATTAGTAGCCAGCTATTCCCAGGGAGGAGCCCCAATCCCCTTTTTCTATCTGAAAGTTCCTGCGTTTCAGTTCTGCAGTTAGCCAGTGTCCAGAATTGGCTCAAATGGGTCCGATAAGCTCAAGATCTGTTATAGGATCCAGAAGCTAGGTGCATTGATACTAATTGCCCTGGATGTGCTCAGACTGTACCGATCCTACAGTAATCGGTTCGGNAAAAAAAAAATTAGATATAGCTAGTCTCTTTTGGGAAAAAACTGCTGCCAGAGAGGTGGGTAGTGACACCTACATTTTACGCAGTGACACAGTGGATAAAACATTCAATCTGTCCTCAGCCTTAAAAAGGGTTTAAACCACTCCAGAGCCTTCCAGGAAAGCCTGTCCATGCTGTAGGTATGGCAGCGGTTTTAAGAACCAAGGAACACAAGAGCAAGTTCAGGAGGAGCAGAACAAGTGGTTAGTGCATGCAGTGGGGAAGGAGGAGCAACCCTGGGCACTGGTCCCTGCTTTCTGGGTGTTTATTCAGGGGCTGCTTAATGTAAAATGCATAAGCTGTCCTGAATCCATGCATTTATTGTTAATGGCACTTGAAGTCAAAAGCATACTGATTCATTTACTGGGGAATAATCGTTTACCATATTAGCTAATCTATTTATCAATATAAAGTCGATTATTATGAAGCATCAAGAGTGGCTAGTAATTATGCAATGTAAACATAAAGGATGGAATCAGTAAGTAATTATATTTATTCAAAATTCAAAATATTGAAAAACATTTGTAATAGCTGCATAATGCAAAGCCCACCTTAAAGAAACAGGAACATATTACTCTCCAAATGAAGATTTTGTGATACAGAGACATTTTACATGCTCAATATCTTTGACCATTAAAATATTTATACTTGTGAAAAATTTCTTTAATGTTACTGTATGTATGAGCCATGTAAACATATGAAGTACTTACACATATCAAATAGGATAAGTTGCAGCCAGGATTCTGAGTGTCCCACAGTCTATAGTTTAGATCCTCCGGATACATACTTCAGTGGGCCCATTGAATTCAAAAGGGCTATTCACATGTATCAAGATTTTCATATGCATGTTTACAAGGACGACCAGGCAAAAAGCATCTTTCTAAAGAGCCAGAGATCCAAACACCAAAATAATGTATCGGTAGGCTAGGAATTCATGATGAGCTTGGCAAGAACATAAATTACAACTTTCATTGTCCAAGTAAACAAGTAGAATAAATCTAATCTGTTTTAATGATTCTTTTGGATTTAATAATTTCATGTATTAGTAACCTGGGAAAGAAAGTTCTGCTGTGAAAATATTTTTGACTGTRTTGCAAAAATTATAGCCACAATAATTGCTACAGTCTCTCAGAGGACCCTGTCTTTAATGTCTGGCTAACACAGTATATGAGAAAAAAGCCTTAAGTACATATGGTAATCTCATCTTCCACTTCCACATTTGTTTATAAGCACCCAGTCAACCAAAGTGAGCAGTGTTGTGGGTTTTTTAAACATCCAAATCTGATCAGTTCACTTATTAATTCAGTTCAATGTATACCTTCCAAATTAGATTGCCATTTAATAGATTATTTACTTAAGCAATCAATATTGAAGGTTCCAAGAATTGCAATTGTCTTATTTCCAATAATTTGTAGCATCATATTGAGGTCACCTACCCCATTCCATGCTAGAATTAGGAGCTCTGCAACAGCGAGCAAATTTATTGGTCTTAACCTTTTTAAAAGTTATCTGTACTAAGAATAGCACAACATTACTGTGCACTCAATTTTTAATGGAGTTACAACAGAAGAACCTAATCTATTCATAGTCTGTACTGCTTCAGCACTCACATCCCTCTTTCYTCACTCTCTCTGCCATACATAATATATAATTATGTGATATTGTGCATCTATGGTATACAAGAGAATATTGGCACATATGGTCCCGATTTAGGGACTCGGGTTGGAAGGGTTATCTAAGCTCCTTTTCCCACTAATCAATGCCCAACACCCAGAATGCCAGGACTTCTTTATTGGCCACTTTACTAGCAAAAAAAAAAAAAATAAAAAAAAAAAAATCTTTGCAGACAGCAGCAAAACTCCATTTTCTTCTTTCAAGATCCCCTAACCCCTAGCAGATATTATCTCACAGATAGGACAGGCAATTGTGCATCTCCATCATGACAATCGTCTTGAAGTGAGGGCACCCAGGTAATGGGRAGACCCTCTTGTTTCACAAAAGAGGTGGGATCACTGCTACAAAAGGAGAAGAAATTCAGCTTGCCGTTGTGCAATCCATCCATCAGCAGCATGCGGAACAGCAGATAATAGTGGAGCATCATACCATTTGCACCAGTCGTAGTTACAAGAGTAGCATTCTGTTCTGGTGGGTATACACGCAGCTGATTCAGTCTCTGCTCCAAAGAGTTTACTATTAAAGTATCAGCGAGGGGATAGAAAAATAAAAGCTGTTCACTCTGTCTTACAGATAGATAGCAGAGGCAACAGAGAAAGGCAGGCAAGTGACGTGTCTTAGGGGTCTCGAAACRGAGTGGGTCATAGACGTGAACCCAGGGCAAGCGAGGTGGTTTAAAGCTAACCTGAAACTTTAATTGACAAGTCTTTTCCCTTTTCTAATAGTCTCGATAGGTGCAGATTGGTACTATTCTACAGACAAGTATTTAATATACACGTATAAACGCAAAATCTACAGGGCTGAGAATTCATTATTCCTCTTGCTTATTCTGGACATGAAGCTCTGCAGGCTGGCCCACTGGTTACTAATGCAGTTATGAAATAAACCACTTGGAAACCTCCTAGGTCAAGTTCATGTCCTGTAGTGTAAAGGTATGCACCAGTCTCCAAATTTGCACATATATGCTCATTTACTGTTGCATCTCTGGATATTCCGCCAAATGCCACATTTCCTCTTGAAACCATCTAAGCCCTTGGCTTTGGTGATGTCACGTGGCAACGAATTTCACTGATTTGGCTTGGTGGGAATACTATTTACTTTGGTCAGTTTGGGACAAATCATATCTTGGTAATCCTCAAATAACATGAGGATCTTACAATGTTGCATTGTTACTATTCTTCTTCCCTCCTGGGTTTTTTATTGGAAATGAACCAAGCTCRTAGTTACCACACGCACTTGCAAATATTCCTCAGTTGTGCACCATACTACTGCACGGAGCGCAACAATAGCACAGACCAGCATTTCCCGCACTGTGAAACCTGAGCAAGGGGAAGCTTTGGCACATAGCTCTTATATCCCTCTATCCTTCTTTTAAAAAGGTGACAAACTTGGTAAAACCTTAAAACAAAATATTTGCTCTTTAGTTTTATGTTCACGTATAACGTTGTCGCACTCCAGCAATGATGGCTCAGCATCATCCAGAGGTAGAAAGGGGCGAGTTTCACAAGAGGCAGAGAAGTCACCTCAACGCATCTTTCAAATTGCTGTAGGAATTAACGAGCGGCTCCTGTTAACCCTCGAACCAAAATGTCACCGCAGTAAATTTCTAGCAATATCAGAATGCACCAGGGGGCACAAAGGGATGAGTCTCTTGCACCTACGAGCTTTAATTTCATTATTTTTAACTCTGTCATTTCCAATAGTCTCTCAACAGGAAAGCGAAACAAGAATCAGAAGCTGAGGTGCTTTGCAAACTGTGGAAGAAAAGAGACTTTCTGCCTCACTTCTCCATCCCCTAATCCTTGTCACCCTCCCAGCAGGGCTTATCCGAAATGGTACCATGCGGCGGTCTCATCAAAAGACAAAGTAGCAGAAGATGCTGAAAATCAYAACTCGCTCCCTCCTCCACCGCCCCACGCTCACTGAAAGAAGGGGAAATGGTGGGGTTAAGAAAATAAAGTTCTCTCCCAGTAACGCTGCCACATAATGAATACAGCATTATTATGCAGAAGGCCTCTTGAGACATCGGCCTAAAAAATTCCACTGAAAAAGGAAACACCTGTTGAAATATTAACTAGGACAAAGTCAAGCAAGGAGAAAGAGGATAGGTGGCCAAGAGGTTGGAAAATCTAAGAGGAAATGCTGAAGGGATTTTTCTTTATTTTTTTTAAAAGTGTGACATTCCTAATATTTGAGTTCCTAAAACAGCAAACTGCATTTTCTTCGTGCAAGTATCTGGAGGTAATGGAAAAGACAAAAGAAAGCCAACATTAGGTAAATGATCTACATTTCTACGAGCAGAGCTACTTGGACATCCTTACACTGTAGGGCCTACAGTCAGGCACTTACACGAGCAAATGGATTCTGGGTATTGGAAACCATTTATAGCTCCTGTTTCATAGGGAATATGATTAATTTTATTTTTTTTAAAGAAAAATCTCAAAATCATTAGTAATYCTATTTTGACCATGGGAAGTTTTCTATTAAGCTGAACTCCCCACCCTGTTTTACAGGTTTGCAAAGATCTAATATACTGTAATAATAAATTCCGCTTTGCATTCGCACGGTCTCCAAGTCCCTTGGAGAACGCCAGCAATCTTCCCTCCCCAACACCCTGCCTGGGAGACTGAGGCACAGGACGAGGTCTCCTCACAGATGGGTGAGACCAGAGAGTTCTGCATGGCTCTGGGCAACTAGAACTTAACTGTGAAAGACCCTAACATAGAAAAGAGAGTTTAAAAAGACATCTAAGGACCATTACAGTTGTGATCCCAAGGCTGCACCCAGTATGTCAAAAAAAAAAATGTGACYTGTGTTACATTTCCCAGTGCCAGCTATTCCTCATTTAGTTTCTTACAAGATGAGTGTAGAAAGAAGACCAAAGTTCACCCATTTTGCAGTGTTTGCTGCCTAACTGGAAGATGTATCAGCAGCCGGACCCTATCTTCAAATGAATATCCAATTCAGATTGAATTCAGCAGGACTTAGCACAGGTTTGAGAGCACTATAAAGAACAGGAGCCTGCCTGCAAGAGCACTCATACTATGCTAGGAAACATGATACTTTGTTGTAGTGCACTTGTAAGCATTTTTTTCTCCAATACTTTTATTTTAAAGGGAATAATGTTTCTTTCCCTATAATACACTAGAGAAGTACCTTAATCCTCTTGTACAAGTCCCTGCTGAGCATGAAAATAATGTGTTTCAAAGGTTTAAACTTGACATATCAAGGGAGGGCTGAGAAGCCCAGTGCTTTGCAGGGCAGATATGCTTAGATATACAGCAGAGGTCTATAGCCTTCCTATATAKAGAGAGAGAAATGCTCAGCCTCTCTGCATCACAGATACGATGCCTGTTTCTAGAACCTCACCCTTTTGAACAGGCTGGATGCGGAAAATAATCACGATAGATGTAAAACACAAAGCTTCGCTGAGACTCTTTCAGCAAGGCAGCCATTTCCCACTGCCTGCCTCGGGGAGAAGAAAGAGAAGAAAAAACAAAACAAAACAAAAAATAAAAACCCAGCCACTTGTAGGGATCTGTCTTGGCAGCTTAGCAAAAAAACACCGCAGCTTCGGAGCAGCACTTTCAGATTAGCCCATATACCACGCCCAGGATGTATGAACGCTATCAAAACCTCCTCTGCAGCGTATTGATTATCCAGTATAGCCTCGCTAAAGAAATAACAAATGAGCAAGCAGCCATCCTCAGACCTATTGACTGGAGGAATAAAACCTCCGGCTTTCCTTCCTGCCTCTGCTCCCTAACACTCTCTAAGAAAGCGGCCCCACCCTCCTCTAAGGTACTTGTATTTTACAGACGGCTCAAGCTCATCCCTTTTATAATGAGCTTCAGTTTATCCTGATTACCTGGGAAAGCACATCAGCCTGTCATATCCAGCCCCGTTAATCTTTAACCCTCTGCACACCGACTCCATCCCACAACAGTGCTATGAACAAGACTGGATACCTAATTCCCTTTGGGCATTTTTTATGGAAAATATCAGTGGCCACTCACAACATCATTCTGAAGCTGGAACTACTGGGAACACTCTCTTAATAACATGCAAGGTTGTTTCTTTACAAGAGCAGCTGCTTTCACACTCCCAGTGAATATTTTAGCAGAAGCATGCGTGTGAAGGAGAAAGCAGGAGTGAGTGTGACTATGGGTGGATGAAGGGGAGGAAGAACCTATAGGGTACCTATAGGGAGGGCAACCTAGACCAGAGGTTGCAGCACTGCCTTAAGGATCATGAGATTCATATTGCCCTTTGAGCCCAGCCGCTAATTGTGTATGTGTTACCTTGCTTTGCCAATGCCTCTGTTTCCCCTTCTGTGCTTTGTTTATTCAGACTATAAGTACTCCAGCAGGGACCTCCTCCCACTATGCATTTATCAAGAACATAGCCAGAGGGGGTGGAGAAATGATCTTAGCTGCTGCCTATGGGCCAGTAGTTCCTACACCAAAAAAAAAAAAAAAAAAAAAAAAAAAAATCACAAACACAGACAAAATACAATTTCATCTTATATTTATGCAAGTAATTGGAGTTTTACTGTTATTTCAATCAGGGGTTGTACAAAAAAACAACAAAAAAGAAATCTCTGTAAGGAACCACGACAAGTTTGGGAGATGCTATTACATATGCAACTGCAAGAGGTATATTATTGGTACCAATAATAACAATAATAAAATTGACATGGCCAAGACATAGTGTACATTCGGGTTATTTATCATTTTACATTCCTTTCGTTAACAAACCTTAAAAATAAAAGCAAAACACTCTTTACAGATACCAGCACTAAAGCAATCCAAGCACAAATAGTGAAAAAGTAACATTTTTTTCAGCCTAGTTTCTCAGCAAAATGGTACATATTTGTTTCTTGCAGTCTGTGTTCTCCTACCGCTTCCCAAGTTTTAAACTTTCTAAGTTCAAACAAACCAAGAACATGCAGTAAAGGCCTGAGAGATCCTTAATTCCATGCAAATTTTAATGAAATAGGGACCAGATAAAGGCAAGCAACCCTATGAATGCCACCACTGAGAGAAAGACTAAGTTCACTCTTAATCCAACATTAGCAAATCCACACAGAAATGGTGCTGGAAATCAGGCTCCTGTAGTGCTGCTAGCCCAGAACCACTACTATTGCCAACAAGTATGAAAAGCACGATAGAGTTACAGCCTGGGTTGATAATCTGGGGACAAAGGAGGGGCCCACAACATGGAAAAGCTTCTCTGTGCCTGAGAAAGAGAAGAAACTGGGAACGGCAAGAGGAAGACTTTCACTTCCCATCCGCATGGGAAACTCATTCCAAGCAGCTCCCTAGGGACTACCGTAATAAACCTTATCAATCAAAGAGCTGCTGGTGCAATTCAGACTTAAAAAAACTGAAATAAGTAACAATTAGTTTGATTTGAACTGTTCCCAAGTGCCCCCATCTCTCCCTGAAGCTGTTTGGAGATAAGCAGGTCTGTCCTCTGAAAATTAAGACCAAGGAGCCTTCATTAAGCCTCTGAAATCACAGAAACACACAAGTCCGCAGCTCCGCTTGTATGAATCAACTTCCAGGACATTCATTTAAACACATTTTACAGTCAACACCATCAAAATTGCCTTAGAAGAAGCCAGAATGGCTTACCTCCGTGCAGGGAGGATGAGCTCTCCGCTGGGGCGTTGAAGTTGTGCTCTGCAGGAGCCAAGGTGGCCTGGCTGGCTSCTCTCCTTGAGCATCCCCACCGCCTGTCCTCCACACCCACCTCCACGAGCTCCAGCTAGCCTGAGGGAGCTCTTCAAGGGAAGCAGGCATTGTCATCCAATAAACACTGCTATCAAAAAAATGTGTTCTCCGTTGGAAAGATAACTCTAAACAAAAGGGTTCACTTCTAGGTTTTTCAGCGCCTGTATACTGGCCGAAAGAAAAAGACAACAGGAATTTCAGCAGATGTTCAGTACTTGCTTTTGTTGAATGACATTTCCTTTTTTTCATCCTTAGTACATCACCACACCCAAACATACCCATCACCTGTGGACTGTAGAAGCTGAAACATCTTGGGTACTTTAAATGCCACTTTAAAGTCACAGCATCTCTAAAAAATAGGCCCGGGAAATCACAAACTGCAAATAGAAGCAGCATTGCAGAGGGAACTTTTGGAGGCATGTCCACATATATCTGACATTTCAGCCACAAAAAGTCCAATTGTCATCATGCTGAATAACACACAGGCTCAAAAATACAAAAGGAACATGAATTAGAGTCATGTTAAAATACTGTTAACTGGTGTGTAAGTGATTTTCTATTTAAAAACCAACACTTAAATAATCCATTTTTATAGGTTCGTTATACTATATTCTTTATGCATCTTTTTCTGAAAGTAAATTACAGGTGGTATTGATCACACTCTCGCCCACTGCACAAGTCAAGTGAATCCCTGTCCATTTTCTATCAAAATGGTGCCAATTTCTTTCTGCCAATATTCTCGGGCAGGCAGCCACGTACAGTGACTTCACTGGGTTTTGACTCTTCAGGTGTGTTTGAGCAATGTCCAAATGTCCTAAAAGGAGCTGCAAGAAATCCTCCCTGTTCATTCGTACCAGTAACTTGATGGCATTTCCGTGGCTCCATGTCCTCTGGAGGATCTCAAAGTCTCTCTCGCCTGTGATTTAAAAGGGGAATCTTAACTTTTGCAAGGCAAGAATTTCAACGATGGAATGCTATAGCCTCTGAAAACGCACAATATTTAAGGTTAACTTGAGTCGAGCAGGAAGGAATACCTAGTCTACAAGAAGAGCATAATCTTAGGAAAATCAAAAATAACTTGGCAAATTGAAATTTGGCCAGGGTACAAACACAACTCGGTGAAAGGGAACTGTGCAAGGGATCGTGAGCTCTCAAAAGAAGTCCAGATCTTTACCTTATACCTTTTGCAAAATACAGGAATCTAAACCTTTAGATTCCCCATACCATGTTGCGTATGCAGGAGGGGAATAAGAAAGGCACGTCTCTTACATGAGGAACACTGTGTTCTTCTCCTCTGTGACTACGAGCAAATTATTTAGTCACTTGGTGACTGTTTTCCCCATCTGTGGAAGAGAATAATATTGAATGCTCACTTTGCCCACACAGCATTACGCAAAAACTGTTTTAAAAGGTACATTTTTAAGCATGGTAGCATCATCAGAAGTTTCACCCTGGGAGTCATTCTGCCCAGATATTCATGCAAAGCAACACCTTTCAAGAGTCAGGGGTTCTTTTTCCAACTTTGACAGATTTGCATCATGGGTTAATTAATTTTTATCAAGGGCTTTCAGAATGTCACAAAAAAAGGCACTGCATAAACGGAAAGCCATTTTTAATAGTGCTGAGATGAGGCCAAGGAAATCAGGTTTGGATCAGAACCTGTATAGCTCTAAGCCTTGGGGTGCTCGAATCTCTCATAATAGTAATTAATGAACGAGACTGCAAACATTTGTTTTTCAGACAGAACTATTGCCTTGATATGAAATGGCTGAAATCACTTCAAAGCAAAATATTTAAGTTGTAAATATGTCAGAGCACACTGAAAAGCATTTGAATTTAATCTCCCGAGTTGAGCTCCACACTTAGTTCTTCTTGTACTGCTTTTATTATTATAATCTTGATAAAGGCACTCTGAGGTGAGAAACAGAGCTTAATAATTCACACCCAGTTGCAAAAGGCAGTACTCAGGCAAAGCTCTAGTTGTGAATTATTACACCTGAAGTCACGTCTGGCACGCGTTAGCCACAAAATCTCGTCTAGGTGGTGGGAGAGGAGGAAACGGGTAAGGAAGAGGATGCTGCACGGAGGTAAACACATTTTCAAAAACAACCTACCGCTTAACCGTGCCTGTTCAGGTGCCCTTCTGGCAGAAAACAACCCAGAGGGTGGGAGAGAGGGGAGAGTGCAGGTGTAAGTCATACAGGGAGAATTCAGTATCAAACTGCTGTTGGTTACATCAGCCTAGCAACTGTTTATGCAAACAATCTGGCTGACTCATTAAAGTACTGCTCTGATCAGCTATTAACTGTAACTGACAGATTAAGAGGAGAACAGCATGAGACAGATACTTCAGAAGTGAGAGCAAAACATACTGGGAGCTTAATCTATGTTTTAATTCCAGCACCCTGCTCCCCGCCCCCACCCCTCTCCTTTGTCGCAGCGGCTTCGCATGGCATGTTTCATATTGTTTARTGCATATCTTGGCGCCCACCTAGACAGTTTTGCATTCTCGGCAGCACCCGGTGGCACCCACATGTTCATTTGACATTCCAGGGAACCCATTGCAACAGCCACACATTCTTCCTCGCCTTTCTGAGGGCTTCTTAGATCACAGATGCTCCTGGTATCACCCACTGTGCTTCAATACTTCTCATGTCCCATGCACATTCTTCAGGGTCTAATCCTTTCAAATAATAGTGCTTTCCTTCAGATGCTGCCTGATACCGATGAAAAAAGGGCTGAGAGAGATGCTTGCTCTTTTTCATTTCCCTAAGCTGATAGACAAGACTTGTCAAATGCAATCAAGAAAAAATAGCTCAAAACCTGCTACTATTCTATTACA
This sequence comes from Phoebastria nigripes, assembly GCA_035582835.1. Lineage (NCBI taxonomy): Eukaryota > Metazoa > Chordata > Aves > Procellariiformes > Diomedeidae > Phoebastria > Phoebastria nigripes. The sequence continues at coordinate 3,943,804 of JAYKAV010000334.1, read as the reverse complement.
TATTTCATGTTCTCTGCGTACCAGGGAAGTCCCAGTCCTAAAGAACTCCCACTTCAAATTAGAAAAAAAATCTTATAAAAGCCACACCTGGTTCTCACACAGCACACAATGAATTTGGGGAACTCATTGCCACAGGATGTTACGAAGTCCATTGAAAAAAAGGGATTTTAAGTGCATGTAGACTAATAAATAGAAGAAAAGCCCACCTGGGCTAGCAAACGCAAAAGCTATAGGTTGCCAGAAGTTAACACCACCTTCTGGAAATCTGTGAAGGTATTACTGACATTGCTCTCGAACTCTGAGCATCAGCTACCGGCTCCTGCTAGAGCCTGGAAGCTGGCTGAGACAGACCTTGAACCAAGCACAGCACAGCTGATCTTACGGATAAACTCTGTACAAGCATTATACTGTGCTAAAACCTGTAAGGTTTTTCATACAGCTCTCATAAAGGTTAGGAGGACAGCAGGCCTGGGATAAGTCCAACACCCAGGACTGCCTTAACTACTGACTGACGCTTTGCCCTTCCCCTTTCTCCTCCCCTTTCTCTACCCCACGGGGCTCGATTTCAAAAATGGAAACATCTGAATCCTCTCTTTTTTTTGGGCAGGGTGGGTCCCGAGTGCCGAGCAAGCCTTAAGTAAATGCACCTTTGCACTACRCCAGCCAAGCTCAATGATAGGAATTTCGTTTCCTTTTCACAGGGGCCCTATCTTTCAAAGACACCGCATGGAGCCCAGGTACGCCGCACGGCATCATCCGTGGCTGCCTGCCACCCTGAAGCCATCCAAGCAGCGGCTGGCTCCCCACCAAACCCAGACCGCAGAAATCCTTGCCAGCCTCTGCCACGGTGTCAGGCTGGCGCGAGCTGTGATCCCCTTAAACCTCTTCCCCTCTCCTGTGACAGGGAGGAGGCATTGCTAATAGGGCTACGCAGCAATTAGCCATTAAGCCTGATATCCCATTAATACTTGCCAACAGCCGATGCCTAGTGAAGGGTGGGAGAGGAGGGTAAGCGCACGCTGGTATTTCCCCAATATGCTCCTCTGGTTTCAAGGGGTCTGCAGCGACTTTGGGACAGGGGTGGGATCTTTGTACTTGCACTGTAATTTCCTTTCTTACTAGCAAAGCGTTAGCCCCCAGTGTACCTCCCCTGACTTAAATAAGAAGCTTTGTGAATGATGGGGTGTATAAGCTGGTCACCATCTTGCCCATAAATATTACCCAAAACACTTTATTTCCTGCAGAGATAAGAATATCTGCCATCTTTATAAGTTCCACATTGAAATCAATATGGTCTGCATTTAAAACGCACACACAAACATGCATCTATCTATCTATATATATATACGGTATGTGTTTCAATACATACCATATATACAGTATATATTCCCACATTGTGCAGGATTAAGTGCATATTTCCACCGAGAAATAAATAAATAAACAACCAGCAATTTCTCAATTTCTTCCTGCTGTGTGACAGTGGTGAAAATTGCTTAGAAATAGGACTATTATAAATATTCTATATATAACCACACGTTGTGGAGGAGGGGGGGAAAAAGGGGAGAAGGTTTGTGTGTTTGAAAAATGTGAATACAAAGGAGGGTATAGAAACATATCCAGCTATTTCCACCTCGGTGCTATTTATAGCTATGGTGTTACAAGGTGTTTGTTTAAAGGGGCACCGGCSGAGTATGGAAGGACCCAGCCCTCCTTCAAGGAGGCACGCAAACAATATTAACTTGGCAAAAGAAAGGCGTACTAATCTGGCCTGAAAAATTGTGTCTGTTCTTGCTTTTTTCCCTGTGTCTGTAAGAATTGAAGTTTTAAACTGTATTCGCTTCCTCATTAACACTTTTATTCCTCTAGCCCGAGGAGGTGGCTCCCTGGTTTTGGGGTCGGGCCCCGAACCGAAAAGAGAAGAAAGAGGGAAATTAGCAAACATTTCTGCCACCACCCTTCCCAAATTTCCCTTCTTTACAGCAGGCATTGGCAAGGGAGTCAAATTTCAAAATGTTCTGGTTAGCTCCGCAGTTGGTCGAAAGTAAAAATGAAAAATATTCACTCGAACACTGCCAATTCTTCTGTGAATGTATTTAGTTTTGAAATTCAGTAGAAATATTGAAATAATTGGGATGAAAAATTCAACCAGCTCCTTAGAGAATACTTTGCTTCTGAAGAGTTACAGTACAAACCCCTGAAGAGCTCTCTATTGTTCCCTTGTGAGATGCCATATGGAGTAGGAGGGGTGGGAACTCAAGGGAAGAGTTATGACAATGAAAACAAAAACATAAATAAAATAAAGGAAGTTCTGTGTTCTCTGCGGGGACATGACTAAGGACTCACCAGTCCAGCCACAAGAAATTTCTGCTCCTTGAGCAGTGCAGGGGTAAGATGGCAACAGCACGGGAGGGTTCTTTCAGTCCTGAGTTTCTACAGAAAACGCGGAGGCCAGCAAGTGAATGAGCATCCCCGGAGGCCCTCCGGCTGATTTTGCCGTGCTCTAGTCAGCACTTCGCCAGCTCAGCCCCACTGGCCAGACAAGTTCTGTATGTTTTTATTCATAATAGGGAATTGTGGCTGCCCCATGACAAGAATAAGATGTTCTCCCACACTCCTGCTTTGGGAAGATGTTGAATCAGGGATCCTGGTTCATGTATGTGGCCATAACTGGAGTGAAAAGCTATTGCAGAGTCTCCTGTGCTGCTCAGTGTAAAGGGAAGACCTGTTCCTTGCCCTCCTGGAAGCCTGCAGGGACAGCGATGGCCAAGGAGCCCCCTCATAAGGCTGCTCTGTTGGAGCCCRTCAAGTATTTCCAGTCGCAATGTGCTCTTCCCATGCTAGCTGAAGTGCAGGTCCTTACACAGCACTCCAGCCCGTTAACTCCTAGCTCACAGGCATTAAATTTGCTTAGAGTCCTATTGACGCTAGCAGAAAACACGTTAGCAATAAAAACACCCATTCCTCCAACAAGAACTGCAATATGGTAATGAATATCTCAGTTCACTTTTAAGAAGCTATCTGTTTTGTAATTGCAACTGATAGCTTTTTTAATAAGCTTATAAAACCTATCTGAAAGAAGATGTTGGGCCTCAGTCTCCTCTCACTTAATCCAGTGCAAACTGGGAGGAAATACAGTGAGACTCACGTCGGTTGAATTCAGGATAGCGTTAATGGGAGATGAAAACTACACCGTGCCTGGCAGAAAACAACTGTTGCAGGAGCCCGGTGCCTTCCCGCGGGTGGATGGGGGGTTGGCTGCCGCAGAAGCAGGTCTCGCGTGGGGGCAGTCAGACAGCAACAGCTCCTCCGTACCCCGCTTCTTTCCAAAGCTTTAGCTTCACACATGATTTTATTAAGGCTACTGGGCCACTAATTCTAACAGCCTTGTTTTCTGTCTCCCAACGGGTTTGTTGACACACAAAAGCTGTCCTGCTTTGGCTCCGCGATATAGCCTGGAAATAGAGTAAAGGCATGCCTATGGGTCGGGGAAAGAGTCGCAGCGGTATAAATTACTTTTACACTGGTACACACTGTGTACTGTGCTGTGCCGCTGTTACTGTTTTGGTAAAAACAATGCTTATGTCCATATAAAAAACGTATAGAAATCCAGTTGTAAAACAACAGCTATCAGATTCTGTGCTTAATTATACGTTTTAATTGTTTAACTGCAGGGGCATTTGGCAGTCATAAATACACACTTAAAAAAAAAAAAAAAAGACTTGAAAGAAGTTGAATCAACCTGAGAAAATAAAATATCATCCTATGAAATGCTTGATATATTGTTACTTTGATAAGTTCAAACAAGTGTGACTCACTATACAACCATTCTATCAATTCTGAACAAAAAACTGCATGGGATTATTATGCTTTTAATCCAAAGAGCTGGGTATTTGGAATTCCTCAAGCCCTTTGTGGTGTCATATTAGCTAGGCCAGTCTCTCATGAAAAGAATGTATTGTTGAATAGAGTTGAGTCCGGATCTCTGCTCCATTGGGTTGATAAAATGGCAGTTGATTTAAAAAGAACCAGCTTGTCTGGAGAAAGGATTAGCAGATTAAGAGACTGCATGTAATTTTTTTTTTATGTAATGTAAAGTTACATTTCATAACTAAAAGGGATTAATTAAAACGTTAATAGAAGGAGCGATGTTATTTTTCCAGGGACAAATGCCTCACCACACATATGAACGTTCACTTTAGTTGCTGCTGCCTCAACAGTAGGAAACRAAATGCTGTTCTCTGCGAGTAAGAGTTGACACAGAAAAGACAGACAAGAGGTTTGTGTGGTGGCTCAGCATTTTATTTTCCTGTTGCACTGATCTGGGTTTCACAACAGAAAAAATCTCCCTGTGCAGCTATATATACACACACGCATATGCATATTTTATCCCAATCCTTTTTACTTGCATTGAAGAATAGAGCAAAACTCTTTTGCCTAATACATTTTCTGGTCTAATACGATGCTTTTCTTTCTTTCTTTTTGTGCTTTGTTTCTGCTTTTTATTTAGAGATCTGATTCTGCCTCCCTGCATGTACATTTTCAGTGAGTTCATAACAGTTTCGCAGTAGGAAAAGGTGGACAGGACTGTTAGTGTCCTGTTCTGTGGCAGTAATTTGCAGGAAAGTTGCAAACCTTGGCCATAAAAGCCCTACCTGAGTACAGTTTTAGCACTGTTTATATTGAAAAGTTCAAAGTAAATCACGCCAGGAGGAGGTGGCAAGAAGCTGTCAAATTTACTGCCTGTGTCACCAAGTTTCAGCTCGTCTTAAAATCCTGGTTTGGGGCTTTGCTGTTTTGTTCTGGTTTCTTTTCTTTCCTAGGAATGAGGTTTTGGCTCTTGAATTTTGGACTCCCCAGGTTTCTTTGACGCTTTTGTGAAGCAATCCAGGGGCGCTAAGCAAATCTGGGCTGGGCCCCTGCCCTGGGAGGAGGCACCCGGCAGGGTCGAGGGGCTGCCGGGGAGGTGGCCGGGGCAAGCACGGGAGGCAGCCCCCAGCCCCTGCACCGGGACCCCCAGCACTGCACCCCATGGGCATCCCCTGCACCCCCAGGGCACCTCCTCTCTCGCCCTGCCCTCCGTCTCAGCTGAGGATGGGCTCCTTCTCAAACTGGACAAATGTCTTGGACAAATGGACTTGTCTGCTTCATTCAAAAAAAAAAAAATCATAAATCAAAATTCATCGTTATTTTCAGTCTTTCCCAGCTGGGCAAATAATTTGAGAATTGTGCAGGAGTCTCATCCCCCCTATTAAGAATAACCACAAGTAATCTCCCTCAGTCTGTCATTTACTGCTAGCACTTAAATATACCTGTGCAATAAATTTTAATTGAGTGTTATAAACTTGTTCAATTACTGCCTTAAGCATTTGTGTACAGATGATGCCATATTGCGACTAGGAGAAATTTCAATTCACTCTTAAACTACGCTTCCTTTCACAAATATTTTGGACCATGTGACAATGTGCTATAATTAAAACTATGCATTGCCATATTTAGTTAGACCAATGGCTAACGTATTACAGCGACCTGACACTGATAATCAAATTGCTCAGAAGAAAGTACATATCTCCTCCTGGATCACAACAGAAAACCTTAATGAGGAAGTTTCTTCCCGATCCTTTCCTCAGTCACTATTTAAACTATGCCCCGAAGTAGGAGGGTTGGTGCTGCTTCTTTTCGAAGAATAGCATCCCACCCATTTCACTGCAGATGTTTCCATTCACTGTACAAATGTTCAATGAATTTTTCAATCCCACCAGATTCCTGGCCTCAGCCATGTCAAGAGACAAAGAACTCCACAGGTTTTTGTAAACTGTACAAAACCCAGTTCTTTTTAACTGTTTTGAATGTACTGCAATTCACCTTCTCTGCTCCTTTTATTATTTACTTCTATGTTCTCTCATCTGAACAATCTCTTTCAAGAAATTATTCTTTTGAGAACTTTTGCAGGCGTCTAATTATTTCTGTTGTCCGTCTCCCAGCTGTTTCTATTTATTCTGTATCCTACTTGCGTAGGAGTGACCAATATCATGGGACACTGATATAATATCTTTATATTTTCAATATCATGTTCCATACTAGTTGGTATTTTTCCTACCACTTCACTGGTGTTTTTCTTAGCCACTGCTGTAGACTGAACAGTGATACCATTGAACTGTTCGGTTACAGACTTCTTTTTTTCCCCTCAGTGATAACTTAGATAGATATGGGCTGTCCAAATACTCTTTTGAAGAGTCCCTTGGCGTTGTCAGCCAGGAATTTCCACCCTGCCCCTCAGGTTTCCCTTTTACTATGTAGTGTTCCATTAAAACCGTTCAGCCACCTCCAGCTTAGCCCAAATCAGCTTTTCCTGCCTTACTTTTCACTTTTCCAACTTAACAGTAAATACATTTAAGCAACTACAAAACCCTGGGCACAGCACTGATTTTTTGCCACATTAAAAATGGACCATGTACTTCGCTTCTTGGGGTGTGCGTATGGGGGGGGGGGGGGGGGGGGAGCTTTTTACTCACACCTAATCCATGACAGTGCTTTACCAGTCAGCCCTTGGGTACTTGGCTTCCTCAGTAGGCTCTTGTTAGAGACTTTGTCCAAAGACTTTCTGCATGTCTATATAAATTATGTCAACCAGTTCTCCTCTATTCACTAGTTTGTTGACCTGTTCCCAAGTGTCTGTTATAGAGATGTGAATTTCCTTTACAGGAGCCGCATTGGTTCATCTGTATCGTATCAAGTAGTTGTTACAGAATTCTATTTTAAATAATCTCTTCATTCAGCCTGCCCAGTGCTTAATTAAGCCTTGCTGATTTGCAATATGCAGGATGAACTTTTCCAAAGAGGCAGCCTTTGCAGGCTTCCTATAGAGCAGCTGATTTGAGCAGGATTATCACGTTTTTTCAATAGCTCAGTCGTGTCTTCCACAAATCACAGGTATGCGCTTTTTGGTCCTTGTTACTTCTTGCTCTTTTACTGTTCATATTATGGCAGCAGATAGGAGCCATAAACCAGGCCTCCACGGTGTTGAATGCTGCACAAAAGCAAACTAAAAGATACAGTCCATCTCAAACCTCCATCCCTGTCTCAGTGCTTCCTTCTCCATCACTGCATTGCGTCTTCCCCTACTATCCGCTCTCATAGGAGTTAATAGGTAGGTATGGCTTTTATTTGTCTGCAATATTGTTACTTTCCTTAAGTGTTCTTCTAACCTTCCTCAAGTGTAACAAGTATTTCCTTTGCAGTCCCACTGTTTCTAGCAAATCAATAAATCCTCTGCAAGTTGTTTGCGTCTTTATGTGCTCTTCAAATTCCCCATTAGCCTGTGTAATTTCCATCTTGTGTTTTAGCCAGTATTGTTTATATCCTATTCTGCTAATGTCACTAGGGTTGTTTTTCCATTTTCTGGTGATATTCGTACTGTGAAAAGCACAGTCTGACGGGATTATTACCCCTCTTTAAAGTGCTGCTGAAGTATAAGGGATGAATGGCTGACAGTTATTAACACTACATTCAAATTGTCTAGCACAATCCATTGCAGAGAGATGTTGGAAAAGTGCAAAGTAACAGTAAAAATGTGTGGATTGTTATTAATTAGATCACTCCTCCCTTTATCCCATAACCTGTAGGAGTCAAATTTCTTCCATCTTGGAGCCAGAATAACAGCAGTAACCTTAGGGTTAAAGCTTTCTCCAGCCCTACAGAGCACCACGATAAGGCTTCAGCATATCCTTATATCATTTTCTGCAAGCCAGACAAGGTGATTTATAAGTTATTCTCCCTGAGCTTCAATTAATTTCACTTAGGACATTTTCACAGTTGTACAATAAATGTTTAAATTAAGACATTTCCCTGCTCCCCACCCTGCCATGGAATGGAACTGAATATTAACTGGTTATTGGGTGCCATTCATGGCCTGTGCAATTACAGATAAGAACATCGATCTGGCAGGAAAACAAATTGGCTCTTAAAAGAGGGTGGTTTGGATCTGACAGGTTAAGATGATTAGGCATCTCTCTAATGGATTCTGTATATTACTCCTGGATACACGCAGGAAGCAGACCATCCACCCCGCTCCTGGGTACCAGACAATTACCTGCCCTCATGCAGGAAACCCAACTTGGAAATTACCTACTAGGTTTCAGGCCAGTTGTTTGCTCCCTAAAATAACCTTCCTGGTTATCCTGTTGCAATAGAAGTTTATAGTACTGGGTAGATAAAGCAATATTTTAAGGGAAATTTAGAGCAAGTGATACTATCTAATGACTGCCATGCCACACGGACATTATCATCTGGTTGGATCCTCGAGAAAAGAGAGGGCTTCGCAACAATTTTTAGGCACACAGACAAACAGACAGGTCTGACAGGGGCCTGGAGGATCTCTTGCTACTTTACAATTTATAGAAGGACATCACTGCAGTTGTGAGAGAAAGAAATCAGAAGTCTTACACTTCCTCTGTCTCCTCCTTGGCCTGCAGCAAATCATGTAGCCTTTCTTTGTCCCATTTGTCTTCAGGGAGCGATAAGTCACGGGAGAGTGACTTATCAGGTATTTACTAGGAAAGATAGAGACTGTCAAGAAAATCAGAGTTTTGTGAAAACTGCTAGCTTGCAAAATCAAAGTATTTTCCAGGGAGGGTTTGGTTTTTCTGCAGATGTGACATAACCCAGGGAACCCTCTCTGATTTCCAAGTATAACCCCGGGGAGCTGCTCAAAACTCTGACTCTCAGGCTGGAGAAACCCACCAGTAAAGCTGACCCAGCAGATTGCCGTAGATCTGGGACCTCTGGGTTTTCAAAGCAGTAAACCATGGAGCTGCCCTTGGGATTAATTCCAAATAAGGGAGGACACTAGACTCTGGGATTTTTATTCCCTAATAAAGTATGAAATTACCAAAATACTAAAAACTTCTGGGGACCTGAATTACCATCCTCCTCTCAGATCATAATGAAAAATCAAGTGTGTGTGTATATATGCATATACAGTCTAGAAAAGTGAGATTCTGCAGCTTTAAAAGAAACAGAGACTTTCACCTTGTCTTTAGGAGAAATTCTGCAACGTACAAGCTCAAGCATGGCCACCAGCAGCTGTACCTTTGCCAGCCATACCAAGGCATTGTTCTAGTTACTCAGCTGTATTTGGATTTAACCAGACTAAACTATACCCGCACTGAGTTTGCACTGGCCAAAGATGTGACCGCAACAAAGACTGGTCTGAAAATAACCAATCTATAGTTCTGCACAACTCCTGGGTAGGACAATCAATTCTATGCATTTCTTGTCTTCAGAAAGGTCACTAGTCATGTTATTAATGCGCAACAAATACAGGCTACAGATTTCCTTTGCAATGGCTGGCTGGTCTAGTTTTTCATTTTCACACAAAGCAGTGAGTGTCTCCTCACTGGTAAAGACTCTGTCATGGAGGTATGACCCTTTTACTGTAAGGGCTTGCGAAATTAAATGAAAATCATGCTAGAAATCTTAGTAATACTATTCACAAGACCCAAGAATGGTGTTTACATACATCTTAGTCAGTGGTGGTGGTGGTGGTGGTGGTGGTCCCGTTAGTATCAAGGGACCCACTTCAACGTGGACAGAATTATACACACAGATGGCTTTCTATCAAGGATAAATTTGGCCCAGACTGGCAATTATATCATATGGAGAATTGAGTTTCTTGATCACAGCACTAGGCTTTAATTTGATAACTTAATCTTATACAGGAAGATATCCTGTTCCCAACTAAGTGACATTATCGCTGCTATGCTTTCTCTCTGCCCACCCACCCGCCTCTCTCTCCAGTCTCCATTGGATTAGCAATACAGTCAGCAAAAATGTTGCTATTTTGATTTTGATGATAGTCATAATGAAGCATGACTCGTCAAGAGGGGAGCGTGAATTCCCATGACACCAGATATTCAGCAATCTCACTACAGCACATCAGGAATCAAACTCCTCATGGGGAGAAACCTCATAGAGAAAAACAAAACAAATCGGAAATCAAATATCATCAAATTGCTACTTTCCATTGCTTGAAATTCAATTTCAAATTTCAAGCAATTCAAATTGCTTGAATTGGGTTTATAACCTTTTCATGTTCTTTGCAAGGTGGCTTGCTAGATTTCCTTCAAGYATTAGCCCCTCCTATAAAGTACAAAATACAAAGGGTTTGAATTTTTTYCCCCCACATTCATATTTTTTAAATGAGAAATCCATTTAATGTTTTCTGGTTGGGAAAACAGTAAGAAGATGAAAAAGAATGAGGAAATATGAAAAATAAGAATTCTTCGTCCCTTCTCTCATTTTATGACCCATCTTGTTCAGAGTTTTGGAAAACCTAATGAAGTTGCAAAGACAAAGAGGTTCTGATTTTTTCTCTAGATTCCTCCCCTGTGTTGTAGGCCATCTGTAGCTACAATGAAAGACATTTTCCACTCAGTTAATCCAGAGACTAAACCTTCCAAAACTCTCTACATGTTTTGTGTTAAGAATACATTGTGAGATCCCGTTATCGGTGCAGCTTGAGATACTGCAGTGACATAAAATCTTGCCGATAATACAAGCTGAGCTGCATTCAGAAAGCACCTGATAAAACCAGCAGAAATTCAGAAAATCCACTTTTTTTAACCGAATGACCTCCTTGTCCCTCCCCAAATCTATGTCTAGTTCTTGACTTTTTATGAGCAGTTTGGCTTTAGACTTGATCCAAAGCCCTTGAAATCATTTGAAAGATTCCTATTGACCTCAACAAGCCTAACATCAATCCTGAAGACTACAAAGGAGCTGTTGCATCTTTAAAATACAAAGATGAAGATTTGTGCCAAAAACATTTCTCGTTTCATAGGTACAGCTGCCACTTGTCCCTTGATATTTCTGTGGTGCTCTGGAAACTGACTGCAGCGTTTGACCATAAATCCCTATCTTGTCCTCAGTGGTAAACTCATATTTAATCAGTATCTGATTCTGCTCTAGTAAAACCAATGGCAGATTTGCCAAAGAGGTAAATGGGAGGAGGAGCAAGCCATTAATGAACACCATTTGTTAAGTCATTCGACTTAGCAATGCGGCGTGTGCCACTCTAAATAAACGGCTGCTCATTCTATAGCAAAACATACAAACAAAGTAGTTTTAGTGCAGAATAATCACAAGGAAAGACAGATTATAAATTCTAGCAGTGAAATGTGATCATGATAAAACCCACAAATGGACCCAAAAGGGGTTGTGGCAATTTAAGCCAGATGCATTAAAATACATGTACAATATTACAACTTTGGGATTGTGCTGAGCTGGGCTTTAACAGTGTAAATCACCCCATAGGGCTACACCAGCTGAGGGTCTCAACTTTTCACGGCAGTCCAGACAGAGAGTTCAAAATATCCACCCGAGTACCCCATGACATCAGTTGGGAACCTCTCTGATGGGCATCGCCTTCACAGAGCTTCCTCACAGCACTCGCACTACTTCAGCATTGCTGCCAGGAGCGTAGTTATTCCTTCTTTAGATTAAGTTCAAATTGGGCCTGATAGTTACCTAATTTATTTATTTTTTTAATTGAGCTGGTCCATTTGTATAAGCAGACTCAGTACTCACGAAAGCAGGCCTATTGATCAAACCTGACCTATTTTCTTGGTCCACCTACCGGTAACGTACCATGCAGCAGCAGCAACACAAACCTACACCGCCCTGCTCCATCGATATCCCTCATTTGCTCCAGCAACGACAAGATACATGTTCAGTGTTTGAGGCCTGTTCAGTCATTGATCTTATTAATAAAATTGTCAATGGGAAGAGATGGCTAAATTATTATCAATTGCAGAGACAGCTTTGGTAACACAGACACACAACCTAGACTGTGCTTTCAGGACTGAAAGCAGCGACTCATTTTTCATAGGCCATAGAGCAGCCAGCCAGTGATAGCCCCCTTTGGTTGCAATTCTGCATATTCAAATGAAGGCTGTAGAAATTACACATAGTAACTGCATTTATCTATAGAGATCCCTGCATTGCTTAACCCCCTATTACCTGAGCATTTCAAAAGAGTTAAAAAAAACTATCCCCAACACCTTGATGAAGAGAAAGATGATTAACTTCCATTAACAAAATTGGGCACAAACACACCAAGAGACTCAATAATTCCACAGAAAAGCCAGGGACAGAATTCAGACCTCCTAAAACGTAAGCTAGAGTTTTAACGTTTTGCTCCTTATTCCATCCAATGTCTTTTTTCAAAGGGAAACATTGGGAAAAAACAAGGCTGTTCAGTGGGAAAGCTGTACAGCTTCATAGCCCTGTTCCAGGCCCCGTGGTCATCCAAGCCTTCTTTAATATATTTCTTTATTGAAAACCAGCACCCATAATCTGAGGAATTGAAGTCAACATTCTGTGTGACACTCTTTCTTCCGAAATAATATTGCAGAAATTCAGTATTTATCAGAAGAGATTAATTGAATCCCAACAGTACTGTACATCAAATGAAGGAACAGGGCCCCTATTTATCTCTTAAAGTTCTGAAAATGAAAAACATCTAATCACTAGTTCCCTTTGATGAATGCCTCATTGTTTGCCTCTACGGAGAGGCATTTCATATGGCACTGGCAATACAGTGTTGCTGGGGAGGGGCGGGTTGCAAGATTGCTTTGAGAATTTAAGTATAATTACATTTACGTCCAACCAGTAAGTATAAGTTTCCATGATACAGTATTTTTTCTCTCTTTTTTTTTTTTTTTTTTAAATTTCTCCTCCCAAGAAAAAAAAAATTGTTCCTAAGGCAGAGCAAGTGGAAGCTAATACAATTAAATACTTTGCTTTGCCTGCCAAGGACATTTGACTGCTACTGTGCTACATCAGGTATGTAATGAAAGGCAAATGACAACGAATCTTAATGTGGTGGGGATCTTGGGTAACTGTAGTTTTATGTCAGGGATAGCTTGCTAGAGAAAAGCTGCATTGTATCTAGGATTAGCAGAACTGCAGGATTTCATTAATGACCGAACAGCTTTTTAGCAAAACAAAGATAGTTAGGGAGTAAAAAGAGAACATGACTAGAATGTGTACCACTAATTGGAAATGTATATTATCTTCACTTTGTTAGGGAGGAGGCACCGGGGTGCTCTACATTGTCATCTGGAGAATGTCAATTTGTACAAAAGTTTTTCCCAGATTGGGATGCTGGACTATGAGGCAGCAACAGTTGGAAGTGACCGGGTTTAAAGTAGACACATTTAACAGGAAACATACTGGAGTCAGATGGGAAATGGGTTCCCATCCCACCAGCATCGGAGATTGCAAATCTCCTCCTCCTCGCCCTCCAGAACCAAGAGGAAAGAGACAACCTCAGCAGGTTTCGCACACAGGTTGCATTTCTGCCTTTTAAAAAAAACGTTCCTCTCTTTTCAAACTATAAATTATATTTGCAAAATGGAATGGCCTTTCTGACCAGAAAAGCAGACTTCCTCTGGACAGCTCTGCTTTTTTCAGACTCATCAGCAACACTTTCTCACAGGCAGCTTCRCTTCCAGTAAGCCATCATTTTCATTTGCAAAACAAACTTCCCTGGAAAACTACAGCTCTTATTCTATACGTATAGTACCTCGCAAAGTCTATTAAAACCAGCAGGAATTTCTGCACTGCTCATTCTGTACTGAGCTGCGTATTGGCCCACGTTTCTCAGTCTTTAATTCAGTCTGCTACCACTGAACTCAGAACTTTTTTTTTTTTTTTTTTTAAACCTACAGAAAATAGGAGATGTCTATGGTCATATCCAGCAACTGTTTACTCAGGACAGTGAGAAAAATAAATATGGAAGAATAACACCCCCCCTGCTTCTGCAAAACCTGAAATCATTAATGGGACAGATCCTCCTTGTGTCCCAAGATCCCTTTGCAGGGCTTGGGGGTGTGAAATTTACACCCGCTCAAACGCTTTTCTACACGGTCAAAGTGGTGTAAAATAGCTGAAGTCAAATGACAATTAAGCTTATTACTTGAGACAGCTTTTTTTTTTTTTTCCCAACTGCTTGCCCTTGACCACTAGGCATAAGGGAGGGGGGACGGAGGGAGGGAGGGAGGGAAGAGAGACTCCTTAAGACAATTTTGAAACAGTCCAGCACTTTCCTGATCACTTTGCAAAGTTGAAATATGATTACAACCTTTTTGCATACAGAAAGAACTCATTTAAATGAAAAATTAGCTGCCTTAACAGGTCAAGCACATAGTTACATTAATGTTGTGTAGAACAATAAATCAACTTCGATCTCCAATTGAAAAAATGCTAATTTAGTTCAGTGATTCACTGATTGTACTTCCCGTGCGCCCCAGCGATAGAAATCTTTTCTTTTTATTTAATGTGAGACAGTGATTTGACGGCCCTCCTAATGGTGCTTGCAGACTATCAGCATTTCAGTGGAATTCTGATCATGGTTTTAATATTCCATGCAGCTTTGCCCCCTCTGATTTCATGCTGAAACATTAACAAGAGCTGACACTGGAGATTAGAAGCAGACAGCTGGAATGCCAGGTCTTTGTTGCAGCATGGACATGAGCCAACATCGTTCAACCGCAGCCAAGAGGGACCTGGGAAAGTCTTCTTAAGAAGGGGAGGTAGAAAGGGGGAGACAAGGTAGTTTACTGAAGGGCATATACAAGTAGATAATTGCAGAGTCCTTTCATCTCTTAAAGCCAAATTCTAATCAATCCTGGTTTATTAAGGGGAAAGAGGGTCATTAAAGGTAAATTTTGCACTGAAAAAAAAAAATAATCACCATTTAAACTCGGCAAGCATAAAAGTTTGCATAGAAAGCAACTGCATGTCCACAGCCACCTCTAATTTGTCTGCCTAACAATCGTGATTATTTGCAGTGCTTCTATTTGAAAATGCAGTGCTGGTCTCCTTTAAAAAAAGATTTAATCCACTTAGTTCCAGGTGAATAAATTGAGAAATAAAACTGGATTTATGTGCTGGTGCAGTGTGTGAACTGTAAATTCCCAGGCAAAAAGGAGGAGGTAGTATAACATAACATTCTTGTGTCTAATAAATTGTTTCCTGAGAACAGAAACCTAATAAAGATACATAATTTCATCCAAACCATGAAGCAACTCTTATTCTTCACACATTCTTCAGAGACAAACTTAGGGAGAAGGCAAGGGATGCTCTATGGCAAAGCTGCGAGGGTTCTGTGGGCTATTTTGTGTTGGTTTGGGTGGGTTTTTTTCTTTCAAACAAGAACTTCCGAAGCGTAAAAGTTGTAGAGGACAAACAGAGCAGATATTCAGACAAACCCTGACTGGGATAAATTCAAATTAATAAGCCAAGAAAGAAATTTCAGATGAAGGCAGGACTAGGGAGGCTTCTGGGGAAGAAGCTTATCACTGAGAATTATATACCTGGAAAAGGGTGGTAGCCCAAGGAGCAGGGCTCCCGCAGGCTGGCCTTGAGCAAGCGGTTTATCCGGTCTTGACCAAATACGTAACCTTGGGCAAGTCACTTAATTTCTGCATCTCCACTTCAAGCTTTCTTCTCTCCTGAGCACATGAACTTTGTCTTTTCCTACAGTGATCCTCGATGGCTTGGCTTGGCTCAGCTCGAGCACTCAATAATACCCATTCTTTCCCAAAACAACATTCTCTCTCTCTCTCTCTCCAGTTATCAGTTATTATGAAACCGAGTCAGCTCGCCTACCGTGCTCAGCGCTACCCAAACACATAGGAGCTTGCAGTCTGAAAAGCAGGGACGGATGCAGGAGGGCAAGATGCAGGTGAAGAGCCCGGTCCCAGTCCTGCAGGAGCTCCTGCCAGAGGGCAAACGCGTCCAGGCACGGGCCCTCTCGGCTCCAGTGACTTTGTGCTGGGGGAGAGGGGTTCACCAGCATGGGGATCTTTACAGAGTGGGGACTGGAGTGATTAATGTGATGACTGGCCTTTTATTTACTTATTTAAYAATTCCCATCTGCCCCTCTTACCAGCCATTCCTAATTCCCTTCCTTTTCAATCTGAGAGAGACACAGAATAATAAACAAAGAGCAAATATTTGCACTAATAATCAAAAGGTGATCTACAGACTCAAAATATTAGTAAAGAGTGTGTGAATGGAAGGTATTCCATTTAATACATTTCCCTTAAATATTTCTTCCCACCAGAGGCATAAAAATACTTCCTGAAAATGATTTACAATTACCTTCTGCCTCCCTTGATTTCTGTACAAGCCTGGAACAGTTCTYCGAGCTCTGTAGAGTCAACCCAAATTTACAAATCCCATTGTTAATTATTAATCCTCATAACAGCACCTATCAGGTCAGTAATACAAGCATAATRGGGTCTGCCGAACAGATGGGTAAACTGAGGCACAGAGAGGAGTAAGGGCAGCCTCACCAGCAAGGACGCAGCTYGTGCTCCAGTGATCATCTAGTGAAGGTGAGGTGACGCAGAAGGTCCAGGATCAATCTGGGAAGACCAGTCTACAGGTCAGGAACAGCAGGACACCTACCCACAGCAAAGCTTAGGTGAATTTGGGGGGGGGGGGGCAGTGGGCAGCAGGCTGCATGGGTGGAGGCCATAGGTGAGGCTGGGCAAGGCCATTAACACCTGCTGGTCCTGTCAAGTCCCTGACCAATTGCAAGAGGCAGTTTATTGACCTACTAATGAGTTTCTTCCCCTGGCTGATCACCCTCACTTTGAGAGAAAGAAAAAAAAAAAAAAAAAAGGTGCACTTCCTTTCCATTTTAAATTTGCCTGGCTTAGTAACAGGCTTTTATACTTATCTCTAGTAGATTAAATGGCCTTTCGGTATCTAGCATTTTCTTCTCATGAATGTACCAGTGGAGTGCCAGCACGGAGTTATCAAGTAATCTCTCTATTCTTTTTCCTAAATAGACAGCTCTTTCAGTCTATCACTGAGAGACACTTCCTTTACCCCTCAAACTACTTCTGTGGCTCTTTATAAAAACAATGTTCGTATCAGAATTATATACAGCACCAATTCCTGTAATGACTTTGTGGAAGGGTGGAAATACCCTTCCTCTTGTTACACCCTGCCTTCACATCTGCCTCCCTAAAGGACTGCATGAGACCTTTAGCCAGAACCTGATGTGACAGCCTGCACTGAAGCAGTGTCCAGTCTGACCCCCGCAGCCTTCTCAAGCTCCGTTCCAGAATTCTGCACCCCTTTTGCAGGGCTGCTTCGCGGTCCTGTGCAAAGTTAGTGTTGCACTGACGTCGGTGGGTTAGGCCCATGGTCCCTGACCAGGGACAGGGGTAGATCAGAAATCTGTCAGCACAGACATGTTAGTGGGGAAGGGGTGTACGTACTTGATATTTCTATGCTAACAAACGCCTATTTAATACCAATACAAATAGTTCCTACGGCTCTAGACCTTGCTGTCATACCTGAACTTTCCAGTCCAGTTCTCGCAAAGAAGCTCCATTTCTTGCTTCCGTGTAGGACCCTTCTATGTCTTTCTGTTTGATCTCACTCCCCCTGGCATTATCCTTTCTACAGCCACACAATGCTCCTGTGATGTYCAGGCCCCTGTTTTGGGATCTTCTGGGGAAATGTTTTGCTATGTAAATGCAAAACATTGTCATTGTCGAAGTGCCTCCTGTTGTTGTATCTGCTTTCCTTCTGTTAATTGATTGTTGTTGTCTAGACTTGAGCTCATTACAAGGAGTGCTAAGGCTCAGCACCATTTACTTCGTAGCTAAGTCAATCGGTGAACCAAGTGGTCGGGCTCCAGATTGGATAAGGAACGTGTTCTTGCAGATGTAAATGGCCTGGGAAGAGAAAATAAAAGCTGAACTAGGTAATGAACGGAAATGGAACGGCCATCATTGAATCCACGAATACCATTGACCTTTCTCAGATTTACATCATTATCTAAAGTTCACCAGAGACCTTCCATGCTTGTTATCATTATCCCTCATTAGAAGTCACTCTAGAAACATTAACAAGCTTCTGAAATGCTTGGCTAATTGCTTTAATAAGGCAATATCAATACTAAGCAATAGTTCCCATGATTAGATATAAGGCGGGGGCCCTTCAGGCTATGTCTTCTTGGGTTTTACATGCTGTGTTGAGGGGCCTAAGGGAGAAAAGAAAAAGACTTTACTTTCAGAGTAAAGCACTCACACTGGACATAAAATGCTCTGATGTTGCAGATTGCAGCGATATTTTAAATAACTGGGGCTACACCATTCCAGTCAATAGAGGATACAAACATTGTCTGGAAGATGACTGCATGGTCCTTCATCTAGAAATGCTTTGGCGCGTGTAAGCAATCCAAATTTAGAATGGGAAGGTTGGTGAGCTTCCAAAGCAAGCCATTTCTCGTACAATTTTACAAAATAGATAAAACACATACATCTATTTCTCTGGGCTTGATCCTCAGCCAGCACAAACTAGCACAGCTCAGTTTTACTCCAGCCAGACTTCCCTGATTCATAGCAGGTAAGCATCTGGCCCACAACGAGTCTGAGCACTAACCGTTTCTTTTAAAGATGGAGTACATTACCGGAGATCAAAGGTGGACCACATGTGCAAGCACATACATGTCAACACAGGCACATCAAACTGCTGTCATCCCTGAAATCACTTAGCAGTTGTGCTCAGAGCCCACGAGTAGGCTAAAACACAGAACTTGAAATGCATCGTTCCCCATAATCAGTGCTGGAAATAAGCAGATGAGCCAGGGGAAGTTTCCTCCTGTATTCTGCTGCTATCATGCTGGGTTGCATGTGGGAACATATTGTGCTTCCCATGAGCTGTCAGTCCAGCTCCTTTCACCTGTACTGAGTTTAGACATAAACATTCTATAACAAATATTTCTTTCCGTATGCTCCACCTCCACTCTCCTCAGTATGTGTCCCTAATTTCCATTAATGCTCACAGGATGCTTCCAGGGGAGGGCACAGTCCTTCAGAAGATTCTGGCACTATGAGAACAAACCACTTCTGTGCTACCTGTCACTTATGCTGTCTTCTAAAATGGAAGGATGAAACAGGTACCAGGAACCAGTGCACCAACATTATTTGTCCGCAAACGCCTCATGCATCAGCTCTCATTTGCTGATTTGCATTCAATGCACAAACTTGGAATCGTTTTAAATGGGGAAAAAAGGAAAAAAATACACATACAACAAACATCAATACATATTTAATGAGGGTCGATAGCTCTAAATTTACTCAGATCAATCTCAGCAGAAAAAGGCTGACTGTTCAAACTTACAGTAACTTGCATGAGGGTGCACAAATACAGTTTCTGTGGACTAGGAAAGGCTTGGGCCTCAGACTGCTCCCAGCTCTGCTGTGAACTTCTGGAACTGTGAACAAAAGCAAAGAGTTCAAGTCTAAAATAATGGGAGGTTTTTCTTCTGTGGAACCACGACTAAGCTTAAAAGGCCTCGTGAGTCTTTCTGCCAGCCTCAGTCCACTTGTCRATCTGACTCTGGGTCCCCAGTTTTGGAAAGGATATCTGTGTAAGCGTACAGGGAACTTTGAAAAGTCAGTAATTATTTAGAAACATAAAACCCAAGACAAAATCAAAAGAAAGCTGAAGAAAGGAGTCAATGAGACTTTTTTCTTTTCTTTTAGTCATCTTTATGGGCTCAAATAGATCTCTAGCTTCTGCTGATGATCTTCTAGAGTTGAATATTAATGTCTCTTTTTTTACAGTCTTAGAAACAGAGGCACAGAACAGCAGAAGTGAAGTGACTAGTCCAGTGCCTCATCATGAGTCAGAACATTAATGAATGTCTGAAATATTAACATCAGTCCCCTTCATCAACCACGGGGCATCACTGCCCACTAATAAAACCAGGCAGGGGAAATACCCTTTTTCCTCTTGATATTCTCTACTTCTCATGACCCCACAAAATCCTTGTCTAGTTTGTTTTCTCTCTAAAACAGGCCAGGGCTAGGATTACCCTACATACAACTGAGTACGTCATTAGATCATTGATTTACCTGAAATTATTCAATTAAGCAATGCTAAAATGCTACAGCAAGAACCAGGAGTTTGGAAAGGAACAAAGTGGTCTGTGGAGTTGATGCAGCTACAGACTCAGGGTCTACACAGGGAGGGCAAGACAAGAGCCCCGGGCATTTGGGGGCATGAGTAAGGGCATGGACGTGCTCAGGGACAGGGGCCTCTTGCAGCAATGAGGCATCCCACAGGAACTGCCCAACGAGCTATTTTTGCAAAAGCATTCTATTTGGCATTGCAGTTGCTTCTCGCTAAGGATCCCACTTTCCATGGTGAAAATAAGAGTGGAAGTGAACCAGTGCACGTGAGAGAGAGGGGTGGAGAACGCGCAATCGGCTCATTCCTCTCACTTCTGTATGCATCGTGTTATTAACTTTAATGGCATGACCTTGTCTTTTGTGAGAGAAAGGAGAGCAGAATCAGGCCATTAGAGAGCAGACTAGATAAAGCAACCCCTCCTATTTAAAGGCAGCAATAAGTCAGCTTCATTATGGGACAAACCCACCTTATTTCAGGAAATGAAGAGTTCTAAGAGATGGATTTTTACATTYACAGTTTTATATCCTCCTTCAGGGACTGGTGCTAAAATGAGATACTTCTCTGAGAAGCATCAAAGAAGATGGGATACCTCCAGGATAAACATTGGTACTTCTAGAAATTATTACAAAAAGGTGACAAGCTGAACATCGGCTTTGCTTGGTAGCTCACTACTGATCCTTCCCACAGGCATCGACAAACGCGTGTGCAGTCCTGCAGGACCGAGCTGTCTCCGAGGCTCTAGCTGGCAGAAAGACACTTCTCCACTCACAGTGGGACAAAACCTTCAGCTTTTTCAGCAACAGTGACAACTTCTGCAATTAGTTCCGTGTTTCCCGAGACACAAGTCTGCAGCACATATAAAATGGAAACAATAGGGCCCTCCCAAAATAGACTGGATTTCATAACAAACTAAATACTGAGCTATTGTCAAAGAGTGCTATTGTATAGGGCCATGGCAGAACATTTGGCTCCAATACTCAGTAGCGAGGGCCATGCCTATTGCATTATAAAAAATGCTATGGCATCAGTTTTCACTTTGTGATGGTGTTTACTCGGCAGATAATAGCAGATAATTCCTCCAGCCATGCTGACAGCTTCAGCTGACCAACATATCCAAGTTCAGGTTTCGATACTAATGAAGAGAGGATTTTTTTTTTTTCTGTTTGCTTTTATCTGTCAAATCTCTGTTAGCAATTTTAGGGGAAAAAGAAGCCATAAATAAGATCATGGACTGAGGGGCATTTTTAATATTGATGAACTTAAAAAAAATGGAAAAGAAGTTGGCTTTTAAAAATGAAATAAAGAAGATAAAGTCGTCTTTTTTGGTTTTGGCAGGGGATCCTCTGTTAATAGCTTCATTTCAGCTTCTACAACTTATATTAGCATTCTTGAGATCAAGTGGTCATAAGACAAATAGTCAGCAGTTCCCTTCTAGACAACATATCTGCTTTGAATTCAGCCTGGCAGTGAGTATTTTAAAGGTACGCTTGGAGGAAGTGCATTGCTTTTAAGGGAAGCCTGCTGAAATGAGATGAGCTCTGAGGGTAAGGTGTTGCTGGATGTGATTATACACAAAACCAATGGCTTCCACTGGCAAAAGACAGAAGCCTGGAACCACATCCCAAGCAAGTTGAAGTCCATCAAAAGACTCACCAACCGCTGATTTTAGTGACTTTGGGATTAACCCTTGTGTTTGCAAATTWCCAGAAGCAAAAGAACATAATTTTACCTCCCCAATAATCCTAAACCTTGCCTGCAACAATTTAACAAAACAAAACAAAGTCTCCAAGACCTTTTTGTTTCTGGATCATCCCAGCCCATAGTCCATGAAGTGGATTATTTTGTTGCTGATCTTGTTTGTGCAGCTACATTCTGGAAGAGAAATAGTTACCAAACTATTTAAGCTATTGTGTGTGGGGAGGATCAAAGCAGCATTTTTGTTCATCAATTCAGATTAAAAATTTAATTTCATGGTACAATGAACCCATACAGAGTTATATCTATTAAGGTCACCTATTTCTTGTACTTCAGCTTACTTTAGGTATTGATGACTGCAAAACTCTTTAAAAGATAAGAATCACAGCTTCAGACTTCTCAGCTCACAGTTTTAATGTTAGACGCAATTTTCCTGCCTCTCAAATACTTTGGACTTTATGTTTGCAAGTGAGGGGCAAAAAATGAAACTCACTCACTCTCTTTCTCTCTCAGTTGCTGCCTGGAATTTTTAAATAACGGAGATCTGGCTTTAATTGAGGCTTTCATTGTTTGAAAAGGAGCTACAAGTATTTCTAAACTAAAATATTTGCATAGTTTCTTGCTCACTCTGCTAAATCCTGAGAGGTGCTGGACGTCTCACTGAACTGTCCCTTCTAGAGAACACAATTACTATCCTGTTGCTGTAATAGAAAAGATTTGAAGAAAGGTCTTCTGAATACATATTTAACATCTAAATGTTTTCCTTGCTGTCTTTGGGCCAAGTCCTTATTCGATTGTTGCTCAAACAAAACTCCCATTCATGTCAAAGCAAGCCAGCCTTTCATTAGCTCAGGAATTTAGCAAATTTGTGGTTAGTGCATCCAGAAATTGGTAGCATTTAATTGATCAAATAAAATAATTTTTAAAAGGGATTTTCACCACTGAAACAAAGATGTGTGGCCATTTGGAAACACTTCAGAATAAACTCACTGTTTTAGCCAATCTTTTTTTTTTTTCTTTTTTTTTTTTTTNTTTTTTTTTTTCTTTTTTTTAAATCTCTGGCTCTTGAGTGCTTATTCCTGGGTACTGTCAAACACATTGCCTGGGAGGAGTGGTGTTGTCCCAGTGATCTGTGCCTCGGGAGGTGATTTTTGATACAGCCGTCCCAGACTCACAGAGGGCCTTAAAGAACAGGTCCTTGTAATGTCCCGATAGTGAAATGGAATCTAGCAYAGGACAGTGTGTTTTTGGAGGCAGATATTACTATCACCTTTGCTCTGCGCCATAAGGAGTACAAAGTATCCTACATCACCTGCCTGCGAATTTGTCTGTAACTCCTGATTTCATTTGGATTTAGTTTTGGGTATCCCAGAACAGGAGCTCAGCCTGCTCAGGCACAATTTGCTCAACAAATCAATGCCGTCTTCTTCTCCTCCTTGTTATCCTCTAGGTATGAACAAATACTTGGTTCAATTATTTTTTCCAATAATTTTCCATGGGCTGGCACTGAAATGACTAGTCTATGATTCTCCACTTCCCGGACTTCACACCTCCCCTTCGCAACTTTTTTTGGAGCTAAGCATCACGTGTGTCCTTTCATAGTTGTTTCTTCCCTCATCCTCCACATACTCTCCGAGATACCTGTTAACAGTACACAGACTGCACCAAGCAGTCTGTAACTCATAGAGGATGAAGTTCTTCAGGCCGATCGCATTTCAGACCTCTAACTTTCCAACGCCATCCAAAAACAAAGAGAGGCACTACGTTCAGATTTTTCACCATCACGCAACGTCATTGCTCTTCCTTCACTGCACAGGAGATCAACTTTTCCCTTGTCTTTCTCTTCTTTCTAATGAGTTTACAGTCAAATGTTGAGTTGTGTTTAACCAGTCAAATGTTGAGTTGTGTTTAACCAGTCAAATGTTGAGTTGTGTTTAACCAGTCAAATGTTGAGTTGTGTTTAACTGAAAACAGTTCCTTGAAATTAAGGAGAACTAAAAGGATTACGTGACTAGACAGTCAGAAGTACCTTAGTTGCTTAGCAGCAACTGGAGCAGAGAAAGCAAGCAATGGACAGGACAGGACTAGTCCAGCCAGGGTTACCTTCAGTTACCAGGGCGTGAAACACTGAAACTTTTATCTATGGGATTGTCAGCATCTCGCAACTGAGTTTGTCAGGTATCTGCAGTGGAAATGGAAAGTGAGAATAACCTAATCCAAAGCCCGCTTTGAATAATGACCCAGGTTTGCAAATTGGCAGTAACAACCAATATCCTGAAAAAAAAGCTCACTTTGTTTTAGCCTGTTGTTTGAGAAATAAATAAATAAATAAACAAATAAATGCTTGACTATCTAGAAAATGTTTAACTTCTACTGCAAGGCAAACAAAAGGTAGTGTTTTATATGGACTTAGATGAAATTTAAAACATACCTTCTTTTTGAAATGCTGTGCTGGAATCGTATGTGTGTATGTGTATGTATGTATGTACATATGTGTCTTGTACTGTTTAGTTATGGCAGGAGAGAAAATATGAAGCAGACCTCAGCAGGGTTTTGGAGCTGCTGGACCTGCACTTTCTCTTGCAAATCAGAAATGACTCCACTGAAATTATGTTCTCAGACCTGGCAGCGTTAATCTCCATCTCTAATTGCTGTCATTCCACCCTGTCTGTGATTCCATGCTCCAAAGCAGGGTAAATCTTTGACTCTGCGTACCTACGCACTCCCCTCCCTGTACATATGCCAGGGACCCGTCCTGCGACCAGATAGACCAGCAAACTTGATTCTGCAGTTGATTCAGTGCAGAAACATATGCTCGTTTCATATCTAATCTGTGACAGCATATGTGTCTTTTATCCACTGGCCTCAGGAACTGGAGTGTGTTTGTGCCATGCGCAGCGCTATTAGGTATTCTGTTCAAGAATGTCTCTGAAAGAGCTCTCTTGTCTACAAACTGGGGAGATATTTTCACTGCTGAACTGGAGCAATCTCCATACTCCTCTTCCTGACCAAAGGGGAATCTACAAAGATAGCATTTTCAAGCAGCTGGAATGACTCATGGCAAGGGGATGGAGCCATGTTGTCTCGGCATGGGCAGCTATTAATGGTCCTCCCCTGTAGCTGGCCCTGGATTCAGTAACACGATTATCCACGCTACTATATATCAAGTTCATCGTGTGAATGGGTAACCCAAAGATGAGTTCATGCAGGGATGCCAAAGGGAATAAACAAAGCCCCAAAAAGGTAGAAACTGCCTGGGATTTGCAACAAGGATGAATTTATCTGCCTGTGGGAGAAATGTTAATTTTCTTTTTAATTGTACTGCAGCCAGGTAAACTAAGAAGAAGGACAACCACCAACAGTGTGTTCAGGAAGGACATTAGACACAAGTGGGACGGCTCTTTTTTTAAGGAAGGTTGGAAAAGGGAAAGTGTGGGACTGATTCCTACAGGGAACGTCCTCCTGATTCCTCAAGAGCAGGATTGGGAAAAGCCGGGAGAGCTGGCGGTGCCTTCATCTCCCTGCCCTCTATCTGCACAGGACCGGCACAGGATGCCTGAATAAAATGTGGTGCTTTGAGGTCTGTCAAGCGTTAATAGGTAGTGGCAGTGGGAGGAGAAAACAGGACAGACTGGAATCTAATATTCTCTGGTGGTTTCAAGCTGCTGGAACGGTCTTATAGGCTGGATCAGATAATAGAAAAGAAAACGTGGAACTAGGTCAGATGTGTGCTGGACCTCTGTAGCCTAAACTCTATCTCCAGAAAAGGTGAGGAATTAAAAATTGCTTTAATTGTCCTCTGAGATGGGGCAAGCATGGCCAGGGCTTGAGCTTCCTTGGTTCCTTCCCACCAGAGCCGCAAAGGAGCGACAGCGTACAGAGGTGAAATAAGGAGTTCAGCAGATCTCTTCTACCTGTGACAAATCACTGCCTTTAAATGATTTTTGTTTTCCTTTTCTGGATCAGTACCAACTCTCTGGTGTCAAACTGTCCAGGAATGGGTGGTGAATTTTTCTTTAAGCTGTTCAGTCAYTTAGAATGCTTTAACCCTAGTCTGGACAATGGCATGATTAAGAAAGCCTTGCTCAGTTGAGATGAATAACCTATATACTCTGCTTTATTATGTGAAAGGAGCTCATCATAACCTGAACATTCTCTTACCTGGCTGTTAGACAAGCAGTTCGGTTCATTGTAATTGCTTCCTGAGACTCAATTGTTTTCAAACAATGAACACAGTCACAGAAAATACGCTCCATGTTCATTTTGGATGCCTTAAGGACTATATTTTGACTTCAGTTATAGTTAAATGGCAGTAGAGTCTAAATTMAAATTTTTTATTTAATTGGCTGCCATATTTATCATATTAGTAATTAGTGTGCCATACCTGTTCTGTTTAAATTCAGATTATTGCTCTGGAAGAGGGGAAAAAGTAATAATGGTCATGGAGTAACATTCAAACAAAGGGGTCAAGGCAAATCCTCTGTTTCAGGCAGCCAGGCTGTTCTTTAGACATGAGCTCCGGCTTGTATCAAAAGTACAGGTATTGCAGATTTACAAACCAGGTCTTGGGGCGTTCCTGTTCAGAGCACTGATGTGAAGCCAAGTTTTGTGGCTGTTCTTTCCCTGCTGGGTGAGCCAAGGTGGAGCTCCACAGGTACAGCCCTTCGGAGGAGGGAGGGACACAGGACTCTCAGGAGACAGGTCTGTCCTTACTGTTGCTGCAGATTCCCCGTGCAACATTAGCATTAGGGCTCCACTTTTCAGTTTTCCTACCTCTAAAATGGGTCAGGGGGAGCAGAGGATATTCCCCGTCTCCCAGATCATGTCCTTTAACTACACCCGTCCCTTGCCCCCTCACTCATGAAACATTTCTGTGCTGATACTTCCCACCATCCGGTGGATGTTGCAGGATAAAATGTAGTAATGCAAGATGCTGGCAATCAAAGACAGCAGAGAGCTCTGGAAACTTGCTGTGCAATTTGATCTGAGCGCTGTTTGCTGGAAGGACAGAGCAGTGCCCCTAAGATTTAAGGAGTATCTTGAAGAGTAAGAAGCAATAAGTTTACTGCTATCTGTCCCAATGTTATAGGGGCTGTATAACGTGACCAGCAATGACTAAGATAGAAGCTAGGTTTTGCAGAGAAATAAGTCAGCCTGTACTATGCCTTCGCCTGCTGTTCATCACCTGCATTGCTCTCAGCCCAATCTGTCTAGCACTACGATGGATTTACAGCAAGGATTAATTTAGGTCCTATCTCACAAAGTTCTCGCTCCCTAAAGCTGCTTCGTTTTCCTTTGAGTTTTGAGCTCATAAGCTGTTCTCCCTTGGTATTTGGAATATAGTTAGGAAAAGCCAGTGGGGCTAAGAGAAACTATAGATTTAACCTGGATCTAATCGCAGCAATTTGACATCTTGTCTTAGTAATAAATCTCTCCTGTATTGTCTCCTGAAGTCAGAGGAGACGCGGGAGAAAGAAATTGTAGCAGAAAAGAAAAGAAACAAAGCAGGGCCAGCCTCCCTTTCCTCAGTGTTCTCATACACGGACATCACCCCAGCCAGCTGAGATTGTAAAATATATGTATATCTACCTACGGTCTTCTGTCATCACACAATGAAGGAAAAGACGGTACCAAACGGCAATTCATCCCACTGCTCTTAAGCACTCCTATTAGGACAGGATAAATCATCCTCTGGAAGTGCTCATATCTCTCCACTGAGCAGACAGTTCACCGCTGAATAGGTGGTTAACTGAGACTAAGTCCAGGGCCATTAGATAGACAAACCTGTCTGAGATTTATCCCACTCTGCCTGACACCATTAGGTTGTCCACTGGCACCACCGCCGGAAGCTTCACCCTCTTCAGGTAGACTATACAGCTTAACATCTGCTAAATGTTTAGTGGATATTTAGTTACACAGAAAGAAAGAAGTGAACAGGCATCAATCTTCATGAAAAAGGTGGCAGGAGGTGACATCTGCCCGCCTACTGCAGAGAGACAAAAACTTGAGTATTTCAACCCTCGCTACCTTCATGGAAAAATGACACTGCAGGAAAAGGAAGATTAAGATGCATTCAAATGGCAATTGAGTATGGAAAGTCATACACAGTGCTATAGCGATAGCAAAAGGAATAAAACCAATTATCTGTGGCTGGCTAGCAAACTCCCAAACAAACTCAGTCGGTCTTCATAAAAATTAGCCAAATGTAAGACAGCAATATGGTTCCAGCCTGAAGCGATCATCTAGAAATGACCTGTCCCATCCATTGAGATGCAATTACTAAGCACACAGTAATTCCTACGAAGCAATGGCCACGTTTCCTTATGGCACAGGATGGGTTAAGCACGAGCGCTGGACAATGACCATGGAAATACCAAGTATTTGGTTGTTTTGTCACAAACTGTCCAGGCCTGAAGCAAAACATCTTAAGATGCCAGTCAAAGGAGAGCTGATTTTTTTTGGTGCTCAAGTGGGTAGAGAATGCCTGCAACCTGCTTCAAAAACATAGCTGCTGAGGGCAGCTGATTAGGGAGAGGACGTCACAGCCTCGGGGCACAATTAACACAGACCCTTCCACCTGCTTTCCTGAGCCTACAGTAGGGATAATTAGTAAACCAGTACCTGAGCATCACAAGGTACAGGCTGGCTTAGAAGCCAAAAAAGGATCAAACCGGATAACTGAGGACCTGGCCTCAGACACCCTGCAGGCTGAGAAAAAAGGGCCAGATTCAACCCAGAGATGGCATTTGGTACCTAAACTAGGACATAGAGAGATTCTGCTTTAACATATACTATTCCATAGGCTAGAGACCTCCTCCAACCAGCAGGAGATCCAGATTCAGTCCTGTCCTTCGCATCAGTGTTTCCCGAGAAATGTTTCATCACCTGTGATTTCAGGGAGAGAACTGGTGTAGAGGGTCCTGAAATCTGCAGGAAAACAGAAGGGCACAGGGGCTGGCTTGGGTCCGGGAACGTATATAGTCTTATTTTTCCCCTTCCTTCATGCAGGAGCTGGGAAGAGATTTGCGTTTCTTGCTACCACTTGAGCAGGCTGGGACATGGATGCCTGACCTTGCACAGCTCTTACAAAGGAGCTGTGCACAGAACATCTGAAGGACTAACTCATAAAGCAAACTGGAGCAATCAATACGGGGAAATGATGAAGACCTGAGCAAGGCAAATGGCGTTGACAGGACTAGGAGGGAGGGATTATTTCTTAGGTGATAAAAAGAAACGCTAATGCCAGAACCCAAGGCAGCTTCCAGTAGCAGAAACTGGACAGACACAACCAGTATCATGGCAAAAAAGTCATGAATGAATCAGCATCTGCTACCAAACCTTGTTCTCAAGTTTTATACCCTGCTGAGCCAGGTATTTGAAGCGAACAGTCTGCAGGGTTTTTAGTTCAACAAACTTTGCTGTGACTAAAAATCATCCCTGTGACCCTACCCTCACGAGGAATGACAAGAGGAATACACCCTTCTTCTTTGCTGAACAAGGTTCAGCTTCTCTTAGACAACAAAATATCGAAGGCCAGAATTTTTATTAGCCTACTCTCAACCTGCCTTAAAGTGGCTAATGAAAGATCCCTAGAGCTTCACCTTGACCTTGGCTTGTCCTGCATATTCTTTAATTGTAGGTAATTATTTTCTACCCTTTGGGTTACACTGAATCTTGTGAAGGAAATCTCTAAGAAAGGAGAGGACTGATTTCTAGCTTGATTAATGAAGATTAGAACAGAACCAAACTGATTTGTAATAACATGGAACATGGAACTTCCTCCTACATATTATTTAGCTTTTATTCTTCAATTATTTCCCTCTGTTGCTGTTAGGCATGTAAATTTGAACTAGTACATTTATCTAAGTCTGTGATAAATTCTGGTGTCTTGACTTCAGTACAGTGATACTGAACCTTAGTATCTCCTTGCAGCTAAGTAATTTGTACTATTCTGAAGGAAGGGTGGTAATAAGAAATATTAGACATTTGGCCATTAAATTTTCAGAAGAAAAACAGTAATTTCTCATTGTTTCAAATCTTCAGTCCTGTAGTTCAGAGAACAGAACAAAACACTGCTTTTAAAAATCCCTCCCATTTTCCCTTCTTATCTCTTGTCGATAATATTTCACCAGTGGGAAAAGGGAAAACGACTCACAATACTCTATTTGCAATTTTTAACAAGCCTTCTCTTGAAATATCCATTTTAATACCTTTCTTCATAATTTTTTTTTTTTTTCAAAAAAGGAAAAGAGTAAAAAACTGAGCAGAGATAAGATGTTTGAAATTATTTTTTGAAAGAAAACAATGCTAAAAGGTTTCCAGTATTTTCCCAGGAAACTTGTTGCTTCTGTCCTGCAGACAGCCAGGCAGGAAAGGCATTTTGTCCGTGGTGTATGAAAAATTGTAAAGACTATATGCATTTTTAAAATAACAAATAACAAGTCTGTGGGTTTCTTTGGGCAGGGAGGGAATAGGAGAAAGAATACAACTTTCTTTGAAGGTTAGAAAACACATATCTAGTCCTCAAGTTCTGCTTGTGTATTACCTATCTGTGCATCCATCTGTTATGTATACTGGATTATCCTGACCTTTTCGGCATTCTGTATGCTGATTATCTAGCAGCTCCATTCCTCCGATGATTACAGCCTCCTCAACTTGTGGGAAAGGGCTGGGAAAGGCCAGTCAGTCAAACTGCAGAATAATGAAAAGGTCAGACCAGTATAGCATACAAACGTATTTCAGAGGCTACATCAGGCATTAAATTTTGGTACCTCATTTTCATAAGAGAGACCGTAATGAGGTCAGAAATCAGCACGGTGGTTGCCAGACCGAAGGAAGGACTGGCATAGGAAACCAAAAATCCGAGATATGCTACAGTCCTGAAATCTTTCGGAGCTTTGATCACAAGCGCAGAGAATCTAGTTCATACCCCTGGTTTGTGCTGAAGTTGTGATTCCTATGTAGTAAAATGAGAGGCAAAACCGAGCAAATTCTACTAGGTGTGTTAGAAAATATAAATTTTCCTCTGGCAGGAAAAGGAAGAAAAATAGAGCTCAGGGCTGGCTTAACGAACTACAGCGAACTTCAGTCTGGCTTGTCCCAACAGGATAGGTTTTTTGCCACAAATGACAAAAATATTACTGTAATACAAGCACAAGTTGTTCCACGGTTGGGAAATAAGAAAACATGTCCCCCGTGGCCCTCTGCAAGCTGTGTTCAGGATAGTGGGATATGGCTATTCACTTTAATTATGAGCTGTAGTGTGGGATCTGCAGGGCCCTACACCAGCCACAACAAGGAAGCAGTATCACAGAACAGTTTATAACTGAAACGTGCACATCTTCCAAGGCACAGCAGGAAATACATACTAATGTGGCCACTGGTAACCAGCCATTCACCATTCAGCACCTTTAAGTCTGATGCATCACTTCACGTCTGCTGGCTGAAAAGATTCATGGAGGAACCTGACAACAGCAAGCCCTTCGGCTGAAAAACACTGGTATCACTTGAACACGTGTCTATAATGTGGCTATATTCCACATGACACCTCTGCCTTTCTCATCCTCTGTGCCTCATGACAGCTGCCTTGTCCCCCGCCATGGCTCCCTCTTCTCCATCCGCTCGCCCTTCATTTGCAAAGCATCACGCTTCTGTGTCCTGTTTCCCGCCTCCTTATCTATCTAGCAATGGCATAGGCAGACCTGGGAAACCATCCCCTTTGTTGTTTCCTCCCTCCAGCACTTCTGTCCCAGAGCAGAAGTGCTGTACATGTCTGAGGGAACACTCCTTATCTGCTTCAGTGCAAATTCAGCCAGGATGGCAGAAAAACAGCACTTTAAAAAAATCATCAGCCGTTGGGAGTTAATAAACAGCTTTGGAATCTGGTGTGTTAAATACTGAACCTGGCTCCAAACCTGCATATCCATCCACAGACATGACATCCTCAGAGAAGGAACTGTCTATGACTTTGTGCACTACAAGGGCTCTGAACTTGTTTTAATGCTAGAGGCTGATGCTAAACATCATGTAATAACGCGCACTAACAAAATGCACCAGGCCTTTCCCATGTCAAAGAAAAATAAATTAAAAGAAAAGAAAGAGAAGTGAAAAGTATAAAGGGGATTTCATGGGATTTGAGTGCCAAACTCCAACAGGCTCTTCTGAAAATCCCAGCTTAAAGCAATAGACTTGTATTCTTGCATTTCTTTCTCCTGATGTCAGTAATAATGACTGCTGAATTAGTTTAAAGATCTCACATATTGCTCCAGGTTTTGTTTGTTCATTTATTTTCTGCATTTTATGCTCAAGAAGTTAATAAAGGGAAAATTCCCCTGCAAAAGAAAGGAGAGGAGAAAAGATAAAATCAGAAAGAAAAGACTGAATTTTCATCCCATTTAAATCCACAGCTGATAATTGAAGAGGAAAGCTGTTTTAAATGAAGGATCTATTTGAAAGATTTTGTATCTGTGTTCCCAATTATGTACTGTATACGTGAGAAACAGGTTCAAGTGCAGGGCTCTGGCAAAGTCCATGCTTAAAATTCAGCACAGGCTTCAAGTCCATTGACCGCAATGAGTCTTTTCTATTTGCTAAAATTTAAGCCTGAGCCRTGCTCAGCAGAGTTGAAATTAAGTGTGTAGCTAAGCATCTACTTAAGTGTTTTGCTTGGTCAGTGCATTTATTGCTCAACCCAGCAYGGGAGAAGGCTGGGGAAGACAGTAAACGTGCTGAGAGACCAGAATTTTCCCCACAAGAAGTTCTAGAGACCTCCTTAAATTTGGAAGTCAAATTATCACTAGGTCCATCCAAGAAAGGACTATGAGCTGTACTCTGAATTTCAACTGAATGAGACATCCAGGAACTGAAAACTCCCTGCTTTGTCTGGAGAACCTGATTCATCATGAGGTGTCCATCTCACCCTTTGCCCATCGCTGCAGCATCTGGGCTGTTGGCACATTTCTTTTTCACTTCTGGACTGCAAGCAGGATGAAACAAAATGTGCCATAAAACCACACAAGAGGCTTTGAGTTTGGTTATGTCAGGCTTTGTTGCAAAGGAAGAGTTTCCAGAAAGCCAGCAAGGAATTTCCCTGGGGGATTTTTTTTAGTCCCCTTTGAGAGACTCAAGACCTTGGGAGGAAGTACGTAGTCCAGCAGTTAAACCACAAAACTGGCCATCATCTCGGCCCTAACCTTGCCCTTCCTGAATTACTCTCTGTGACCTCGAGCAAATCGCCTCCAGTCAGACCTTTCAAGCTCAGGGGCCTCCATTTGGCCCCCAAATCCCTATTAGCCGAGGAGCTGACTCCCAAAGTGCCAGCACAGCATCGGCGATGTCCAGGCGGGCTGTGAGAGCGCTACCAGCACTCATTTACCTGAAGCTTTCGAGGGAGATGCAGGCCCTTCGTACTGTGCAATACCGCGAATGCTCAAAAATGCAGACAGTGGTCCGAATAATATAAAAACCGAGYGTGTTATTAGTGCTGTCAATTTAGCCAAGAATGTTATGGCATGTGTGTCACTAAGAGAGACAGAAGCTATTATTGAAATGAGATTAGAATCGTTTTGAAACATCAACAGTGGCATTATAGTTGGTAACATTTCCATCTAAAATAGATGACATTGATGCTATACAATCAACAATGCCACTGGGAATACGATATAGAACAGAAGACTAGATTGTTTTACTCTATATTGATTTTCCCTTAGTAGTTTTTGATTAACTGTCAAATCAATTAGCTTTCCCCACCCAAACATCATATCACATTGCTATATTTTTGGTGTCCCCCTCACAAACTCCCTGTTCAATAGCAAACAAACAAGAGAAGCCTGGACCCAAGTGCTCAAAAGCGCTCCGAAATAGAGGTTTTACAGGCAGAGATAAGTCCCCACAGATAGCCTGCTTCTCCTCATAATGCTGGAGTCCAGCCATGTTTTTATTGAATCAGGTTCTGAAGCTGTCTAAGGCACTAAGAGATCTGATTATAGCCTTGCCATAATGTCCTTTTAAAATAAAATGCGTGGCATTTTCACGGTGACATAATGTTCTTTCGGCTCAGAAGAGACAGTGTGTCTAGAAGTTTTCGACCGGCTTGGCCTTCCCATATTGCAAAGGGAACACATCTATCTATCCATCCATCCATCCATCCATCATAATTTCACAGTCCCTATATAGCCAAACACCTTGCTAGTTTTATTATCTTTATCCCACAACAGGCCTACGGAAGCTGTAGGAAAATGCTATTATTACAGATGGGGCATTAAGGGGAATCAATGAGAGACCAGGGAACTTGCCCAAAGTCATAGGCAGTCCCAAAACCCACCTCGTTTATTGTGGGCTTCCCAATTACAAGGCCCCCCTTTTTCCTAACCAATCCAGTCCAGGTGAAGGGACACATGCAGCATGGAAAAGAGGGTTTCAATCTGCAAAAGAGAAGTTGAGAACTCATTCAGCTCTCGTAATTGCTTCGAACCTATGTAGTAGTGACTGTAGTACAGAATCAGAAAGCTCAGATCCAGACTGAGTCTAGATCTGAACTTTTCAGAAGTTCAGAAACTTGCTGGACCTTGTCTTTTGTTGCACTCTTTATTCATTAACTGCCGTCTCTCATCTAAACCTTCTCTTTGTTTTTCTAATTCAAATTGTGTTCACTGTAGGCATTAAAAATCTCCCGGGGATGCTGTACTATCTACTGTATCTACCAGGAATGATAAATTGGACAATATATATTACTGTTTGCATTGCACCAATGCTTATAGGGCTCAGCTGGGACCAGGCACCTTTTATGTCAGTTGGTACAGACGTGCAACAGAAGCCAGCTCCAGCTGTGAAGTTCTGGCAGTCTGAATTGGGAAGGCAAGGCAGGGAAAACTCAAAGTCACACAGCAGGTGAGTGTCTGGGACAGATCCTGGGTGTCGCAGTTCCCAGTCCTGTGCCCTATCCATTCRACCCCGCTCTTTCTCGAGAGGCCGTCGTGCCGGATGCCTTGGGACAACACGTAATAAACAAACACCTCTAATAAAGACTTCCACTGTTCCACTAAAAACAAGATCAGCCAAACAACTTTACAGGACTTCATTTCCCTCCTGCCCACTTCCCAGCACTTCCCAGTCCCCTGATGAGGGAAAAGGATCTTCATCTAAGTCAAAGCTGCCCCAGTGTTAGGTGTAGGGAGCCATAGTGAAACCAGCTGCTGCTACCACGCCGGCAGCCAAGACTCTCATTTGTTTTGGCTAGCGCTGAAGAATCAGCTTAGGCATCTTTGAGAACAAAATGGTGCATGGAACCGGTCCAAGCTGCAAAAGATAAGAAGCAATAAGAGTCGCAACAGATTATTTGTCTGGTAAAACAGAAGGAGAATTCTATCGAAAAACCGGGAGGATCCTGGTCCAGTCCTGCGAACATAAGTTCTGTTTGTGTAGCGCCAGATGATAGCCTCTCGGGCTGCACAACAGGTGCTAAGCTGCAGCTATTTCTGGCGAATAACAAATTGCTGCTGCCGAAAAGGAATGACAGAGGAAAGTGATTTCTGCACAACTGTTGTAAAGAGGAAGGCTCTTCAGCAACATAGCAACGCTCACAGCCGTCACGGCAAAGTCGGAGGGGAGGGATGTAAGTATTCGGCTAGAATAAACAGAAGTAACAACAACTTAAAATAACCAGTTTGCTCTCCTGTGATGCTGGAAAGGGAGATTTGGTTGAAGATTAGCCACAGCCTTCCCTAACTGATTTTCAGCAAGGCAATTAACCTCTCTGAAACTGGACCGAGGATAAATCTTACCACCTCCTCATGCATTTCAGATATATTGGGCCCATTTTCTCCATGTCCTTTACAATAGAAGGGGAGGAGAGAGGGGAGTATAAGTGAGAGGGTGTGTACCCAAAAGGGATCTAACCAAGCAAATCCAAAAGAAAAGAAAAAAAAATATTGGGAATTCAATAACCAAATATAAGCTTAATAAGCGATGAGTAAAGACTGGCATAAATTCTAGGATTAGGTTCTCACCTGACGTACCTCAGTCTTGCCAAAATAGCCTTAAAGTAACTAAAGTAATTTTTATTACATGAGGGTCTATCGCCCTTCCTTAGTCAAATGTAAACTTAACAGTACTTAAAAGTACGGGTTTCCTTTTTAAGAAAATCTTTTTAAAAAATTGAGATTTAACACCACTTTCATTACAAGTCAGATAATAATCTTCTGAAGTTCCCTTTCAGATCTAGGTTCATTCAAACCCAACCCTGAACCGGGAAATGAAACCCAGAGAGGAGGTTCTGAATGTGCACCAAACAACACCCACCTTCAGCCTAAACAACTGAACTTTYACATATCTTGTGCTAAAAAAAGGAGCATACGATAGCAGTATCTGAAGGGATGTCACAACGAAACTCAGTGTGCACAGGCATGGTTCCCACAGCTGAAGGTTTCTGAAAGTAAAGCGGTACTGGGCACAGCACAAGTGAAGCCAGATCCAAACCTCTGCAATGAAATCACACAGACAACTGGACTCATTTCACCCCCAAACTGGGTTGACCATAAACATTTCATTCCTGTGTGATTTCATATGTGTTTCTTCCTGCACTGGTCCAGAGAAAGGGTTTGTGTGCCTGAAAATTTGTTCTCTCTTATTTTGTTTTGTTCTTCAACTCAATGAGACAATGCAATAAAAGAGACTGCTCCTCCGTATGAACCCTGACTCCCTTAGTAGTGTACAGCATTTTTTAAAATTCAGGATGTTAAAGTCTTTATGACAAACACATCTCTGCAGCCAAAAGGATTTTTAATCTCACTTGATTTACAAGCATTTCATTGCATTTGAGTACAATGTATTTTAATAGCATGGTGGAAATTGCAGCAGGGGCTAATTAGAGCAACTAAGTTAGTTAGATTTCTGTGCATTTGGAAAGCAGGCTGCATCCTTTTAATAGGATAAGCAAAATGCATCACCCTGACTTACAGAGCTTCTCTGTAGATACCAGGAGTACTTCTGCATGTAGTCTGAATGGAGGTAACTCTGTTGAAGTTAATGGGAAAAAGATGATTTATCCCTGTGAGTGTGCAGCCCATCCTTAGGGTTAGATCCTGCAAAGTGCTGGGCACCTTCACTTCCCACAGAAGTAGTGGAAGGTCTGGGGAGCTCGAAACCTGGTAGGACAGAGCCCTGAGGATAAAACCCTCTGCTTTCACTGCCATGTTATTAGTAGATGCTCAACTTGCCAGCAAGACCCACTGTTTGGGATTTTTAAGGCTCACAGTCATGGTCTTAAACTAAATTACAAACCATTTGGCCTCAACCAAATTTGACTTGCTTCAATACCATCAGGCTGGTTTGAATTTTTCTCAACTTGCAGTCATAGCCTACAACTAATTTGAAACACATTGTGAAAGTCAACAAACCTGTCCCTGGCTCTCCCTCTTGTCATTTCCTAAGGTAAGTTCTTTACTCTTAGTCATCCTTGGTTCCTACTACAGTCAAAGGAGAGAAACAGCCGTATTTACGGTACAACTCATCTGACCTATTTTGTACATGCACTTTAGGATAAGATGAATCACATCCTACAAGTAGCATTTATTTCCTCTGAGGAGCACCAGTAAGTCTAGACAATTAGCTCAGATGCAGACGTGCCCAGTAGAGTTTACTAGTTCAGGTTCTGCCCTGGTCTCTAATACTGGGTTACCTCCGAGTGACAG
This sequence comes from Phoebastria nigripes, assembly GCA_035582835.1. NCBI lineage: Eukaryota > Metazoa > Chordata > Aves > Procellariiformes > Diomedeidae > Phoebastria > Phoebastria nigripes. Next base: position 3,906,419 of record JAYKAV010000334.1, on the reverse strand, counting down.
AAGCCTCATCAACAGGGACCTCAGCTTTACGCTTTACCTCAGGCTCAGCCAGGAAACCAGCACTCGGCTGCTCCGCACCACGCGAGAGTGCACGGGTGTTGCAGCCACAGGCTACAAGACCTGCCACATCCACTCACTGCTGCAAACATCCGCACGACGAGAACAGAGRAGCAAACACAGAGAAAATTAGATGTCAGTACATGCTGATTATAAGTCACAACCAACACCATTCTCTATCAATAAGGGATGACGAATGTGTCATATCCAATGTTAGAAGGATACTTCAAGCCGGTTGGGTTGGCTGGGATTTTCATGTGTGCACACTCCTGCTCAAGGGATTGACCAAACAGTTGGTCAATTGTTCCTCCTGCCCTCTGCCACTGTCCATACAGTTGTACTGACCTTCCTAAGCCTCGGTGGACCCGAATCTATTCTCATTTGTATTAAGTAAATTATTTGACTTCCAACAGTTACTCGGTTTAAGACAAAGAAGGAAAGGGAGAATTATACCTGCTTTCTCCAGAAGTGCTTTTCCAGGGGTTCCGTACCTTATCATCGTAACTAGGAAATGTTCCACCTGGGCTAAAGCAAAAGCTTGGGGGAGCATCTTTGAAATTTGCACAGAAGGCTTTCATTTAATTTTCCAGGCTTCTTTGCCTTTCTCATGTAATAATAGCTGATATCATTTAGTGCAAAGCACAACAACAGCCATTAAAAATGGTTATTAGTATGGAACTGCTTTCTTAATAGGAAACACACATGCCACACTCTGGGATTTCAATGGTTTTTAATAGACTTCAAGGTAAATGCCACTGTGACCCTTATGTTTAAGGAGGGAGGGAGAGAGAGGAATATGTTCCTTGGGCTGAGATTTTGCCCTTAGGCAGAGCCTTGGGCAAGAGGTGGAGCAGCTCCACCTCCCCTCCGCTCCTCCCCTCAGGAGGGACCCTGCCTCTGAAACACTCCTCCGAGGATCTGCTCCTCTGCAGCGACTCATTTCTGCTGGAGGGAAGGAAGATGCGTTAGCACTTCGGCATCCTTCCTCCCCAGCATCCAGCTGGTGCAGAGGAGCGGAGCCATGGCTCAGCATACTGACAGCCTTCTCCTCCCTCTGCTCACCCTCTCCCCGTTTTCTCCTTCCCGCAGGCAGAACAAGGCCTTTGCAGAAGTGGGGTGCCCTTCAAGGTAACCCTGACAATCCTCAGATAGGCAAGGAATTTGCACGTTCTTGAACAGTGGCATTAAGACTGATCGCAATCCTGCCTTAATGCTCTCTGTGACTGGCCAAATGCCCCTTCTAGAGCATGAGATACTAAAAATTCCTGCCTTGGGGAAGAGTAAAATAGCATATACCGAAGACTGAAATGTTATGGTGTGATGTGGGACTACACAGCTAACATTTACAAGTAACATTGGTACTTAAGTTAAGAGTTTTCTTTGTTTACCTTCTCCTCCCATACCTGAACCTGGTGTTTAAAAGCAGAACGTGAGACCTCTTAAATGAAAATAGTAACAGCACCGTACCCACGGCAGAATAAGGACACAGCAGAGCTGGGGTCTACCTGGCCTGATGGAAAGATTCTGAATCTACAGCATGCCCACTGTTTTCAGTTCTTTACCTTACCTAATAAAAGATATCCCCCTTCCTTACAAGCGTATTTCACTAACAGGATATTTTATTTGCACTGGCAGAGAATGTCTAATGCCTATCTGATGTTTGCAYTGGGGTTTGTTGTTGTTTTTGCTCCTTTCATCACCTTATAAAGGCCACGTGATGATTGCGTGACGTTGAGACTTTTGACAGATGTAACATATGTGCAACAATATTTATCATTTATTTAGCATGCTGGGTATAGCGGCTGGCAAGACGCTGCCATGCCTGACTTAAAGGCTGCTGGCATTTCCATTAGATAAAATCCCATCATGCAGGGGGTTAAGAATTCAGGCATTTCAAATCGCATCAGGCTGAATCACGATTCAAATCAGAAAAGCCAGTTTTTGGTTCACTAAGGGCTGACAAAGTGGGGATAGGGGGAGGGTCAGGAGGAGCAGGAATTGATGGCAGGTCACAAATATGTTCCTCTTTTTGAACGGATGACCAGGCTAACGCASTATAGCTTATGTTTTTAAATAGTTGGGAAGAGGGGGGTTCTGCACAGTTCAGATGTAGCGCTCAGATACACGGTATTTCACGGTGGGATTTTCAAAGGCGCTCGTATCTTGGCCTAGCTGTCTTGCTGCTACAGACAATTTCAGTGGAAGCAGACATAAGCCAGTAGTCATCCGCTTTGAAAATCCCACTGCAAAGTGTCTGACAGTTGCATTTTAAGGACCACATGCCTGCCAGACACAGAAAGCCTCCTGCTATGTACTGAGGTCCTGCAGCTCTCAAGAACAGAGAGAAATGTCTGTGCTGACCTATGCTGACGGCAYGATGCAGCAAGAGCGAAACAGCCGGAGGCCCACGTCGAGCTCAGCGTCCAAATCCTCTGTGCTGCCTCAGCGTCTGTCGGGTGCGACAAACAAAAGTACGAACGCTTCAGACCTGTATTCGGTGCTGGAAAGGTTAGCTCAGTGCAAACAACCTTCCTTAAGCCATCCTTATAAGCAAGGTATAGCTTATGGGTTTAGCGATCGTGTCAATTTTCTCTTCTTTTTTTGTTCTGAAGGAAAAAGAAATTAAAAAAACCCCAAACCGACCAAGGACTGCCAGTTTACCCTGAACCTGGCTTGCCTGAAGAGCAATAAGAAGAGTCCTTTAACTTCTGCCCAGTTACAGCTCTCTCTGTTCTCATGGAGCAGCAACATACCACACATTTCATAATTAGGGCGAGAGTGAGAGATAAGGCCATCGGTCTGTGCACATGAAAGGAATGTGCTGGGTGTGGGGAGATGGTGCTGAAAGGAAGAAGAGTTTTATATGGGCTGGAAAAGGCTCGGGGAGAGTGGGGTTGTGGAAGGGGGAGCTGCGCGTGTCAGTGGGAGAGCGCACGCGCGTTAGGAAAATGTGCAGTTTCTCTCCAAGCCTTGCCTTACAAGGATTAAAAAAAAGCTGGTAAAAATACTTAAGTTCAGATGCCTCCTCATTACGTAGGAGCACACACATTTGTGAGGGAGGTTTGGCATTCAGGTAAAAGGAACAAGTGCTCTGCGGTGCTTCTCACCCCAAGAGGGACACAGCTAGGGAGAACCTCCGATGGTTGTTGTCACTGAGGTCCTGCAAACCCGCCGGTGCGGGGCGAAGGGAAGGGGGTGTCTTTTCCCTGTGACCGTTTTGCACGAATCCACCTCAGGGTAATATTTACAAAGGCCCAGTCTGCATTTTGGAGGGCTTTTGTGTTTGTTTGTTTTGAATAGCCTTGGTTTTGGCATCAGAGTCTAGGAAACCGCACATTTTTACAAGCTTCCAAAGCAAAAAGAGACCTTAGCGCCGAGCACAAAAACACGCTACTGTGGCAGAGGTAGAAGACATCATTATTTGCTGAATAAAACCAGCGAAAAGTCAGGAAATATGAAATTGCAGCAAAATACAGAACCTGCAAATTCTGATATTTATTCTGGTCTCTGCTACCAACAAATTACGTGACCTTTGGCGAGTCACTTGATCTCTTTGTGCCGTTCTTGCCCCTCAGACCTTGGGTTTGTTTCCTCCGATTAAAACTCTGGGCTCTGAGCCCACAGCACTGGGCCCGCTGCACTTCTGACCTTTCTGGGGACTTACAGCTGCTTCTGAAAACACCAATAAATGCCTGTACTCGGTATTTCACTTTCAGCCCATAACGCTCGCTGACCAGATAGGAGACTGAGATACATCAGAATGCTGGAGCCTGTTATTAATCACGTTAGAATTCCTAGGTATTAGTAAATACATATTAACTATCCRCCTAAAAACCTCCCCATGTGATTTTTTTCTCTTGTTTTTTAATATTAAAATTCAGGTCTTACAGAAAGGATATTTTTTGCTGTGCTGCTTTGTGAGAAGGCTGGCCCAGAGCGTCAGGTGCGGGAGCGGCAAGGAGCTCCTTTGTCTCGGATAAAAGAAACTATCCTGATTTACACCACTGCAGCATCCAAGTCTTTGTTCACAAGGGCCTCACGCAGATTTCTGTCAGTGATAAACCGGTAAGAAATGTCCTAAAAGTAGTCCGCTGTTCTTTTCTTTTTAATATATATTTAAATGCTGTGTTTCTACCTGACAGCCGTTCTTCTGGGTGTTTTCTCCTCTGGGCAATGCAATAGTGGAAGCAATACTTAAGCAGCAGGCTGACTACAAAGACGCTTGTACCAAAGCCCCGCATTTTACTAACAAAAGCAGCACATGAACCCCCCATATAAATGGTGTGGAGCATTTTCCTAAAATCAATCAGGCTCTATTATTCGGTTTAAGCCCAATCTCATTGTCTACTTCTTCCTCCGGAGGCCGATTTCTGCCAGGTAGAAAATTAAGTTTCCTTTACTTTTCTTCCCTACACAATTTTTCAGTGTTTCGGCACCGTTGTTCGGTGTGGGAAACCGACTTCCTGTCTCAATAAACAAGTGCACACAAGGCTTTTCTGGACACATAATGGGGTCTTTTTTTTTTTTTTTTTATTTTATACAAAAATCATTCCACACTTAACACATCAATGAAGCCACTTAAGCTCTACTGCATCTGAATTAAAGGGGGAATTGTGTGATCAAAGAGTGTGAAGGAACCACACATGGAGTTCTTCAGACACTTTACTTTTGTTACATTTGATACATAACAAACCCAATAAATATGCTTATCCCAGTAGCCCGTTTCATTATCTCATATCCTTATGTTTAAGAGCATTTCCTTTAAGAGCTTTTCTTTTTTCTTTGTTTTACAGCATCATCGTTTTGAGGCAGTTTATTTTAAATTGAGATGCTAAAAAGACAGAGAAAAGCATATTTTTTTTTTCTGGGTATGCTCAAACAAGACCCAAAATCCCTCTACTCTCTGAGTTTTTCACTGTGCTTCAACTGCGCAGAATACATCTATTGCATAGCAGAACACAGATACATGTGCAGTAACCTCAGAAAGGGGTTATTAGAGACAAGACTTGCACATGACATAGGGAAGGAAAGGAATGTTTCCTAAAATTCTTTGCAATAATTCTCTGCATATTTGTCACTATTCCCTACACTATAGATTGAATTGCTTAGAAAAATAAAGATTTCATGTACCTTCCCCGATGCTTGTGGTTCTGGGAATAATTGTGGATTTGCAGCTAATAGTATTTCTCCAGAATTACATCAAAATAATGAAGATTGGAGTCTGCCCTTTTTTTCCTGTTGTTCCACATGGAAGTGACCAATTTCTCCAGCCAACAAAGAAGCTGCAAGGTCTGATTTCTGGAAGTAGCCAAATTTGTAGCCAACAGTGAATGTCTGGCTGGGCAAAGGGTCTGCTTTCAGAATAGCTCTGGCTGAGCCAAAGCGGGATCTTGCTCCGTCCCTACCGTGAGCAGGAGGTTTTGGATGGTACGATTTACACCCATGCAGAATAGATGGCCAAATCCACTGCTCCTGTGAGGAACCTGTATTTACACAAGGAGTTTCAATAGGATTTCTGTTGGAAATCGTGTGTTCTCAGAACGATACATAATTTGGTCTACCGCAAATAATCATTGTAAAGCATCCACCAAACCTTCAGGATAACTTATTTGGAAGTAAATGACAGGTGTTTTTAGCAGAGTTGCTCATTAAAAGGTATTTTAAAACGTAATGTTTAAAGTTGCCTTCGTATCTTTTGTTTTTCCTGTCTTCCCCACACTTTCCCCAAGGGGTCCTGACAGAAACGCGTGAGACAAGATCTTATATCCATTGAAATACTGAGATCAGAACCTGCTTTGGTAAACCCGTTTTCTGCCACACAAGATTGGTTTCTTTCTTTTCTACAACTGGATGAGAAATTATCCTGCTCTAAAATCATAAACTGAATTGAATACATCTAAATGCTTCTCACGGACTCGTGTGCAGCAAAGGCAGTGGGGAAAGAGCACCTGAACTACCAGGAAAAAAAAACATATTTTCTGCTCTGTTTAATTCCCATCATTAAATATCATGCTTTTGTAATGAGCACAGCCTGGTTATAGCTCCCTTTGTTTCACCGAGCAGTGTTTATCTCTTGTCGCTTCCCAAATCAAAACAACTAAACAAAACAACCCCCTGCCAACAAGACAGGGTCTCAACTTCTAAGTAGGACACATCTTCATCTCTTCACTCCAGCTGAGCTCCCACCGAAGTCGGCAGGGACTCGGTTAAGTACGGATGAGATAAGACTTGCAATATTTGACCCCGTGTCCCTCAACCACAATCCGTAAATGCCTTTTGCAGCTCAGAGACATCTAACACTCTGGTAACAGAGTCTTCCTGCCACCATGTTCTTACCACAAGTCTAACAACACTTTTACGGTATCTGCCATGAAAGACAGTTCCTGAAATCATGGAAACCTGTGACAATACCAGTTTTCATTAAAAAGGGGCCAGAAAAAGGAAGATGCCTTTAACACTCATGGTTGAGGAGGAAGATCTTGTAAAACATAACGCAAAGAGAACCACCGATTTCAAAAGCTAGAAGGCAATGAGAATAAGTCCCATGTATTACTTTCCTAATCTCACCGTTTTAAGACTCACGATGTTAGGCAAGACACTTGASCCTTGAATGCTTCAGTTAGCAATACTACACCAACAGCCCATTGCTACAAAGTGTAAAAAGAAAGTGCTTGGCAAAGAAGAAAAGGAGGATCAAAACCAGCAGCCTGGCTGATACTAAAAAGCAATGCTAAAATACCAATCGAAACAGCCATGTTTGCCCTTCGCTTGCAGTGCATGGGGAAACATTTATTTATAGTAGTGGTATCCACACACACATGAAATTTTCAGCATTTTTCCTTCCTCCATTGCTTTTTTCTATGCAAATCCATATTGGCCATTAAATCAAAATTTAAGAAGTATTTAGCAGCCAGCAGCTGGGTGGTAAAAGCCTGCTCTAACTCCTTTAAGCTCCTGCATCCCATTTATTGGTGGTGTGAAATATCTACCCTATGCACATCCATGTTATCATGTCTAAAATGATCTAGTTGAAACAAATAGGAAGAACAGAAGAACAATAGAGGCATTTTCATTCTCTCACGTTTTTCCACAATTGAAATCCTCATCCAATTTTGGACTTCTATCTCATTTTCTAAACAGGAGCTTTTTAAAGGTGACTGTACTGGGTGTGGTAATCCAGCAGCATTAGTGGTTCTAATCACCTTTTGCTTCTGAAAAGATATGCTTTGGGGGAAACTAATAGAGGAATAATCAGATACCAGCCTTTTAAAAAGCCTCATTATAGGAATTTGAGGGAAAAGGTGGAAAGGCTGGAAAATCTGGCTGAAGTCCTTGCCAAAACACTTAAATGATAATGAAACAAAGCAACATTTAGTTTTTTACAGATTAAATTGAGAAAAGAGACCGCAAAGACCCACTGATGCCTCACTAAACCACTGCAGATCTTTAGTCTGGCAATACACTGCACCTAATGATTAAATCAATTCCCCACTCAGAAATTTTTAATCTTGATCTAAATTCTGAAGCAAATTTCAAAAAGAAAGAAGTAGATATTTGAATGGGGCCGTTTGGTTGGTCCTGCTATAAGAAATAAAGTTTTCCTAGTTGYATTAATTCAATTAAGCTTAAAAACTGCCCTGGGAGGAATACGAAAGAATTAGAAAACCGGTCTTATCTATATGTAAACTAAGGTATTTCTATGGATTTAACAAAAAAAAAAAAGGTACTGTCCACCATGTGGACAGAGATGATTTTTCATGGTTTTTGATGTGACACAGGAAAATTATTTAAAGATTTATTTCAGCTTTTAAAGATGTTTCTGACAGTATAAAGGTATCTGCAGAGCTTTGGAACTTCACATTTGCCGTTCACAGTTTATAATGGATCATTCAAGTCCATAAGTCCAAAATCCTTAATTATGAGCTGTAACCGTCACTTCTTATGCAGGAAAAAGTAATACTATAGCGACGAATTATGGAAGAACCACCTTCCACTAGCACTTTCTAACTTCAGACATTTTATGGGTAGTTTTAGGCAGGATCAYTTGCCAATGGAGTACATGTTAATCCTACAATCACCCCTGCAAGCAGAAAACAAATAACGGTTTTCATGCCTGCTGGCAATTCGGTATCTGCTCGGCAGAAAGGGAATTCCAGCAGCCGCTTTACCCTCTTTTGCTCTAATATAGGAGCTGCCAGGAAAACCTTGCTCGCTAACCTCAGCCACCATGACGGCACACGAAAAGTGCAACTTCAAGCCAGAGAGGCCTAAGGAAAGTCGGATCCAGAGTTAATATCTTTGTGTGAAGTGAATAGAAACCAGCGYAGTCCTTAGGAGCATGGACGATGTCCCCTTCCACTAATGGAAAACTATATTCTGTACTAAATGTAAATTCCTCATAGCTCTGTGGCACACCCATCCCATGGCAGTAGCTGAAAATCAGACCTAAAATCTGGAGGTCATAATGTCAGAGACTAAAATGATAAGTTGCACATCAGAGAGAAATACTGAAAATAGATAAAAATTAATGTTTCTTGCTTGATGCAAATAATCCCAACAAGATTCTGGATTGCCGAACAAACTACACTGCTCGGATGGTACCACTGGGCTATTTTCATAGCATTCAACAGAAGCCACTATCACTGTACTGTCCTGCATATATGCCCCTCAACTCTCCAACTACATCTTTCACTTCCTTTCACTCCATTTTAACTAATTGAGAAGGAGAAAAAAAAAAAAAAAAAAAAAAAAAAAAAAAAAAAAGAGTGTTACGTTTCAGTGCCTCCGGAGTAGAAAGGAAGATCACAGCTCTGACCTCTGAAACAGGACTTAGAAAAGCTGGCATCTGAGTCCCTTCCTCAGATCTAGACCTTAACCTTCAGTGGAGCCACTGAAAACAGCGATTCTACATGCAAAAATAGTACAGAAATGCATACGCTTTATATACATGTGGAGCAAGGAGACAAATAGTATGAGCCTTCCTCTAGCTGTCCCACAACTGCATCTCACTTTCAGAAAAGCATCGGTCACTGCAAGGAAAGATTTGTAGCACAGGATATAACTCATCATGAGCAAAAGTGGGAATCTGAGCCATGACATTTTAATTTCAGACATAGTCAAAGGTAGGAGAGTCACCCTGTTCTGACTGAACTTTAGATAAGCACGCACTGTGCCATGGTTTTGGTCTACTCACAACATTCCTCAAATTTTCACTGCAGTAGGAGGAAAGAGAGAAAGAGAGGGGAAAAAAGAAAGAAAGGGGAAAGAGAGAAAGAGTTTGGTTTACAGGAGGTGTTTTATTGTGTCGATACCCAAAGGCTGGATTCAATAAAACCTCCATCTGGCTCTCACACAGAGCAACCTCCTCTAAGACCTCGCAGCAGCCCTCCTCACCTCCAGAGTCAATTTTTGGAGGCTTGTGAGCGTTCGCATGGGCTTCCCTCCTGCCACAGCAGGACAGGGCTTTTTATTGAGTCAGACCCATAGAAAGCATCTCTCTGACTTACACTTATTTCGGAGATTAAGGGTGACTTCAAACCCAGAGGATGTGCCAAGTGTGCTTTAAAAACCTGGCTTCAGAGAATCAACTATTCCCCGTGTACTTCTCAGAGTACAAATAAAGCTAAAGTAGTTGCTGAAACACTGCATGTAGAGTTTACTGAGCGAGGTTCCCCGGCTTCGCTTACGCAGGGGGCCAGACAAGCTGTTTATGAGGGTCTCTTATGGCCTCACCGTCTACAAATACATTTTCATCCACCCAACTGAAACTTCAGTCAACAACTTTTTTTGTGGCTGAATCAGAACATCAGAGTTAAAAACGCTCAGGAATACATAAAGCTCTGTCCCGCTGCACTTATTTTCTGATCTATCACCTACTCGGGAACCAGGACTATAAGCACAAAATAAGAGCCTGGAAAGACAGTGAGATAAATGATGCGATAGACAGAAGCAATTAATTAGGTAGATTTGATAGATGTTTAGTCCTTTCTCAAGTAAAACAAATATCAACTCTCAGGGACTTGTTTTTTTCCTTTTATTGTAAGATTTGATCAATAAATCTTGGTTAAAATACTTCTTTTTTTTTTTTTTTAAATTAAGCAGCATTTTAATTTTTAAGTTAATTCCTTCTTTGTTAATTCCCACATAGCCTTTTCTCCTCCTGAAAGTTCATTTTATAGCTGGCATTTTGGCTCCCATTTTGTTTCACAGCAAAGACACACAGACAGACAATAACAGAAAAACCTATTCCTTTCTTAACAGATAACACTCGTGTCTGTTACAGAATTTTCAGGCTGTAAATCAACTTGAAAAGCTAATTTAAGGATATTCACTTGCACTATTCAGGGCTGTATAAACATTCCAAATTCCAATTTTTCATAAAGACATATGCGAATATTTAAAAGGGATTTAAAGAGCCATTTTGCAGTTAAGAAGATCTAAATCTAGCATTTTATTTTTCTTCAACGAGATTATCATGTAATATTAATATACAGAAAAAATATTTCCAGTGCCTCTATGTATTTATGAGGTCCTAAGGGATAGCAGAATTCCTTTAGCCGAGAGGAAGGCTGGAAGAAACTGCAAGAATAAGACCGACTGTTGAAACATCAAATACACGACAGAATTCGTTCATACACTGCAATTTCTGCGAAAGTGCTGTGGTGTTGGTTTTCACTGTATCTGCTAGTTTAATTGTTTCTGCCTGTTCATTTCTTTGTCCGCTGAAACCACTAGCCTAAGGGAGATTTAAAAATCAAAAGGTAGGAYCGAGGTTGAACAGGAAATGAACACTGGTGTTGCGGCGTTATTAAAGTAAAAAGTAAAAAGTTCAGAAGTGGCTCTAGGAACTAGCGTATTAGTACACGGTTTAAGTGCCATCTCCTTCTCTCCCTGCTCTTTTTGTTGTTGGGTTGCTGCTACAAATAAAACCGAAATCCGCGTGGCGAAGCGCCCTGGGTTTGTGAATCTGAAGCGGTGAGGATGTGTCCTCGGGAGCCTTTCCCAGCCCGCGCGCACCGAGGACCCCTCTAATGAAAAGATCTGCATTTGATTTGGTGCCATCGCAACCGTCTATTTTCCCCGTGTATCCCTTACCCATGTGGGAGTTTGTGTAGACAGAAAGCTCGAACGGAGAAAGAGAGCAACACGCGGATTTCTATTTTCGGTGGGGGAGCGTAAAGTGAACTTCCAAAGTTCAGAGCTCCTCACCCCGCAGGCTGGGGATAACGCCAACGACACACTTAATGAAAATAAACAGAGCTGGCATTAGAATCTATGTGAGGAATTTTTTTTCCCCCCCTTTTTAAGTACACTCTATCTTTCTCCTCCACTATCTCTCTTTCCTTTTCCTCTGATCTCCAGGACAAAAGATTCAACAATCAGAGATTCAAACCCCAAGCAAGGAGGATATGTACTTAAAATACCACATGGCCAATAAAACCTATTTTACAACATATCTCACCTTTAACAAGCAAATTGACCAATGTAAGCAAAAACTGACCCAAAACCCTTTTATAAGAGAGCCAGAAAAACCCAACCCTCAATTACAGCTATTTAAACAGCCATATAATTATCAGAAAAATACTCAGATTTTTAAAAAAATCACAATACCGGGAGTTTCACCGCATAAACGTGCTCACTAACCGAAAGGTATGAGGCCACAGATTTCAGGAATTAATTTGGGTTAATTCAAATGGCAAAGATGAGGTAGGCAAAATAACAAGCAATTACCTTTTCCTGCCTTTGAAGAACAATGAATTTGGGACTGGTCCAACTTCAGAAAGAGTGATTACAGATTTTTATGCTCAGACAAACCTCTACCTTTTTCATACATACAACATATATATGTGTACACATACGCTATATATGTGCTTTTTATGTACATATACTTATCTATATTCCATAACACTCTGCACTTGAAGGATTAATTAAAGATAAAATTCAATTATTTATTACATACCCTGCTAATTATTTTTGAAGCTCTATAAAGAGAGCAGGAAAGCTAACCAACACAAGACATAATTAAGCAGAAAGGCAGCATTTGTGTGGTCACTTGGTGAATTCAACATGCAAAACGTTTATCATTTAACCATTTCCTTTATATTGTCCATCAGRGTGGAAGGGTTTGAAAGCAAGGCAGAATTACAAATTTGACTTAAATATATTTTTGAGRAGGAAATATCTATTTCTATGGGTATCGACAATCACTTTAGTGGATAATAAGCAATGTTAAATAAAACATGTAGCTAAATAGGCATTAAAGGCCTTTTACATACTTGGAAGAAAAGAAAACAGTTTTTTTCTTTTTTTTTTTCTTTCTTTCTTTTTTTTTTTTTTTTTTTTTTTTTTTCCTAATGCTGCAGACTGCAGGCATTTTGGTCTATCTCTGTCAAGTGCAATTCTTTCTTGATGAATGACAAGGTACGATAATAGGCTGCCGTTACCAGGGCAACCAGACAGCAGAGCTGTGTGCCTTGAATTTTGTCATCTGAAAATGAAACCAGAAGCAAAAGAAAAGCTGAGAATCTAGCGACAGATTAACTCGTGGGGGGGGACTGGCGGGGGGAGAGAGCGCGGGAGGAGGACGGAGAGAGCAAGGGGGGGAAAGGGGGCTACATTACAAGCAATTAAAATTACTGTAATATGCGGTATATGTGTATCTGCGTGTGTCTGTATTGCAGTTTTAGATATCATTTGTCAATAGGCTTTTATCCGTGTTTTCCCCACCACTCTCTTTGTTCCAGAAATATATAGAAAGCTTTAAAAAGTACCTTTCAGAGAGGCCTCTCCAGCACATCCACCTTTACAATAGGTGTCTTTGCAATGCTGCTCTCCACCCTGCTCCCCACCCAGTTCCTCCCAGTCCTGCTCAGCCCCTAAGAGCCTGCAGCTGAGAGCTGAAGGTGGGGAGCCAATACTCCTTTCTGTAGCTTATTCTGGGCAGCTGGCATGGGACCTTGCCACACATGAAGTTGTTCAACCCATGGCTAAATAAGACCCCCTCAACCCAAGCATTCCCCGAGGATTTGTCCAATGCCTTCACCTTGGCCTGGGAAAGTCTCTTGCCATGGTCTCTGTGAAGTCCTCCCGGGACAGACCCAGCCACACAGGGACCGGTTTTGGTTCACGCTGAGGTTCACAGACAAAAAGTTAGGGGGCATTCAGCGAAAGGTTGAAAGCAGAAAGACTGAAGAGGACCCAGTTGCCAAACTCCAACCTGCGATCAACTTTTAAAGAGCAGGATGTCTGGACCTGGGCTTAGTTCAGGCTTGGACCTTTTGGAGATGAGCTAAAACTGTATCAGTCTATCTTCTCATTTGGACCCCAAAGTTTGAATAAAATAGAATCAAAACACAAATGAGTCTTGGGTTTAGAAGAAATACCTAACCTGCAAAGCTCAAACTCCTGATGCACRGTATAATATAGCCACTGGCTTTCATAAACACACAACAATAGTCATAGCTGAGACAAAAACTCTGCCTGCTCGAGCCATATTAGCTAAACCTGTATCGTATTTCCTCAGCAGTGTAACCTGAAACCTCAGAGTATTTGTGTTTCAGAGCCACCATCTTCCATACCCTTCATAGATTTTTACGGACGTCTTCTCTTACTAACCTCTTGCGTTATCAGATAAAACCTTACTCCTACCATTTTGTGGAAGAACTGTTGATAAAATAAGCCTTCTGTAATTCCTCTGCTGTCCCTCAGGCAAAACTCCCCGTGATCCTTGCACAGTGTGGGTGAATCATTAGGCTCCCATACCTAAGAAGTAGGCATTTCTGCCAACTTTAAAGATGAGGAAACCGACACAGAGAAAAGCTGCCTGAGTCAGACCCTTTGAAGTCAACAGGACTCTTTCGTTGTACTTCAGCTGGTTTTGGACCGAGCTTGAACAGCCTCCCACGGCACTGTGAAATAGGACCTCGTACTCCTGGCTCACAGCTTCAGGCCTCGATAAGCCAAATTTCTTCCCAACAAGCTTTCTCTCAACATACTGATTTAAAATGTAGTTAATTCAATTAAATAAGAATGCAAAGCAATAAATGTTGCTTAACCAAAATTACTCCACCTTTGCACAGGAAAATTATACTCTAAGCATGTCAGTCGTAAAGATGACATGTTCTTGAAATAAAAATTCATAACCTATGCATGTCTTTACATGGGGAAATCAGTTACCTGAGTTTTAAGGTATCTAAAGGAAGTGATCATCCCTAGTGTTTCTCCATAGACACCCAGTATAATGGATTATAGAAGAATGACTTAATTTTTTGGCATCTTGACTGTCTTTGAATATTTTCCATGGAAAAATGAAGTGATTTTTCTCAATATCATCACTTGCATGATTGACTTTTTTGCCATGACAAGTCCAGGACATTTCAGTTATCCTGATTTATTTTTGCTTGACTGGTATCCTATGACTGTGTCTACATGGCACTGAGGAGAGGAACCCCTGCTAGCTCTGGCATCAGCAGCAGTCTAGTTGCATCAGCAGCCTCATTCCACATGGACTAATTAGCTTTGGTTTTCAGGCGAGAATGTTGCATTAAGTACAGTTATGCTAAGTTTTGGAGCCAGATTAATATCATCTACATGTTACATGTAGCTTTAGCTGACATCCTGCACAGGTACCAGGGAGCCAGCGACTGCTTTTTCGGGCTGAAGGAGTGACCTGGCTACTTCATTTGCCAGTCTCTGTTCAAGCAAGTTGTCACTAGGGCAATTACAAACTTGTCTTTACTGCAAGTTGCTTTCCAAACCCTTCATTTGAAAGCTGGCTTATTCCTTCTGCACATCTTTTCCATTCAGTTTTCAAGAGGTAACAGGAATCTTCATTAGAATTTGTTTATCACCAACTGGATTTATAAAATGTGAAGGCCTTACTCTTGATGATGTTATCTTGCAACTCCCAAATCGATTTTGTCCAATGCAAAAAGCAGTATTTAGATTTTTAAGTTTCCTGCTTTTTCCATCCTTTCTGCATTCTCCTACTTCTGCATTGTGAGAAAGGAAGAAAAGAAGTTCTGTTTTATCTGACTCACTAATTCCCCAAAATCAGGAGATTTGGAGAACACAGTAAAATACAGCACTTCTGCAGCTACTACATGTCAATTCTATTTCTCCCCGATCACATACCATCATGTAGCATGGTGTCTTTTGCCATATGGGAGATCCCACAGCTGAATGGCAGAACCATGAAAACCAAACTTTGGGAAAAGCTCCTTTAAGCTTTGGGCATTCCTTATACCTGCCTTGGCCAAATGGAAAAGCAATCATGTTAAAAGAAAATATCTACATATTAGTCATATTGACTAATTCTACACTGCTTTTCCTAGCTCTGCCTAAGCCCACAGCTGGGCAAGGCAGTACAGAGTATAGCCATCATGACTATGTACTATTTTAAAGATGAGAATTGGATTAAGACCTCCTTAGTTTCAGAGCCATGTCTTAACCACTAGACCATCCTACTGCCGCTTTACAATCTTCCTTCTGTGCACCTCTGTGTTAACTCAAGCTGAAGCTGAATTATGGCTCTTCTTATCCCTGATAAGCCGAGGGAGCTGTGGAAGAGCAAGCTGGAGTTTACTCGGCCTCATGCATCCATCAGCAACATGTCAGCTAGTTTCCAGTTGTGGAATCCTTATTAGCAGTGATGATGGAAGAGGCACACGGAAAAGGGCGGGGTTTTCAAAACCCTCCATTGAGCGCGGAGAGGTGACAGCTCAACAAATCACCTTTAGATTTGTGAACTCAGCAGATTGTTTCTGGAAGTTGTTGAGAGAAAATAAATATGGAAAACCACAATGTCATTTCTAAGAGTCACTTTTCAGAGCCTGACCACATTTTAAGTATCTGCTAAGTGATGTCCTCTCTCCTACCATGCTTCTCGCCAAAACCAACGTTGTATCAATCTCCTGACAAAGACAAGTTTGACGTTGGGATTCCAGACACCAAAACAAATAATACCACCTACAGCCCTCGTGAGTCACAGAACTCATGTGATTTTTCAAAAAAAACCCCAACTAATTCTTAGTGTAAGAGGCTCAAAAAAGGAAATAACTTAGTTAACAAGGCTTTCCCCTTTGCGAACGATCTTGTGTTCAAAGGAGAGAGAATGATTTTTAAATATCCCGAAATACCACAAAGAACACATCTTTATACACTTAATGAATTTCGTATCTGGACCCAGAACCACCCTGCATGGTTTGGCCTCATGGACAACCTCTGGGAGAAGTATCTGCTTGTGGCAAGGTGCGTAGCTTCCCTTAATTTCCATGGAGTTTGATGGTCCTGCATTCCTGTGCTGTGGATGTGAACCAGCTCCAGCCCTAGTTTATATATCCTAATATGTTAACRTGGCTGCATGGCTTCCAGACCACAGTCAGTTTGGTTTGGCCAGCTCTGGACATAGGCAAGAGAAGCTTCGGTCTCTTTGCACCTGCCTGTGTAGATAAGTCCTCCTCTGCTGCTTGCTGTTTGTGGAGAGCCGGCTCAGGTACATCCCTTGGCTAGGCAGGCCCTCAGCAAGCTCCTCCAAAATTCCTTCCTGAAAACTATCTCGGGGACRAATGCAGCATTTATGAAAGAAGACTGGGGAAAACAGTTCTTTTGGAGAGACACAGTGCTACACTTACATACATGGCATCTGGATACTCTGGTTAAGGGTACATTAAAATGTATTTAAATGCTGGTATTAAATAAGAGCCTTCCTAGGGCTTCTTACTCAGAGTGCAGTTGTCCAATAAATTATTTGGGAAATGGCTTTAGACTTTTGCAATAATAGGTTTTTGGCAAGCAACAGGACTCTTAAAAGAACCACTTTATCATTATGAGAAGATCATAAATGAGAGTTAACTCATAGATATGGTCGTTTGCTAACCATCAGAGGTAATAACAAAATATGAGCCACTTTTAAATGGACTGCCAAGGAGGAAGCTAGGGAAAAAGAAAAAAACTGTCACCAATCCACAGTAGACCAACAAATGCAGGCAAAATGTATTACACCCTGCAGTCCTCTCTCTGTCAGATTGTATTGGCACAGTATCTTTTTTTCTTTGAGAAGAATCACAGGCAGAGGGAACTGTCTTGCGGGCCTCATCTCCAGTGGACATGGAGAACAATGTACTCCCTTCTCTGCTTCTTTCTTTTATGTATTTGAAGGCAATTTTCAAGTTTCACTTTCAGCCTTCTCTTCTCTTGAACAAAAAACCCCAGTTCTCTCATTTCCCCCCCCCCAAAAAAAATTCATTACTCATAAACCTCTAACCACTCTTGCTGTTTTCCCTACAGAGTGATTGCTTCATATCATTACTGAAGCACAGACCCAAGAGAAGATACTGTCCTGCACCCAAGGCTCTACTTGGTAGAGGGGCACATTTATTGCTCATACACAACATCCCAATGCGATGACATCGCTGACTCATGCTGAGACAGCTGGTACTACGTATGCATGTTAAGAATATAGTAATTGTTAGTCTTTGCACATGATACGGTGGCCCTTCAAGAATAAAGCAACGTCCCGCAAAGTGGTGAGCAAAAATGAATCAGTTGTTCATAGAAACATGCTGCTCTACAAAAAATAACTCTCAGATGCTACGGAGACGGGGACTATGTTGATAGAGAATTGAGGGACTCGAGCTGTAGTGACAAAGGAGACCAAATATTTGGAGTATGACAAGAAACAGCCTCGTCAATTAACTTATCTGTTTTCATAACAGTTGGAGAGTCTCCTACATCTACATCGGCAAGTGGGTGGGGGGTTAAGATAGCTGTCACACTTTGATAAGTAGGCCACTCAGTTATGAAAGATTAAGGCCAGAGACGTGGATGCCTCTGAGTGTAAATGAGACTCCCAAGAGTGAAGATCAAAGTTTGTCGGAAAACCATAGTAAAGCATGAAAACCAAACTTCCTACCAGGAATTTAAGCATGAAAGGGCCATGGTAACTTTCAGCTTCAAGGCCAGAGGCTGAAGACCTCACTGAAAGCTGTTGGAGGGCCTCTGTGCCAAGCTTAGATAGTCCTCACTGAAAACCTCACAGGCAAAGAGGGGTTTCTTCGTGTCCAATAAAAAGAGTCAACTTTGCAGGCTGGGAAATCGTGCTAACAAACTAAGACAAGATACAGCTTTGATATTTCTTGGCATTTTTCTCCTATAAATATGAAGACCACAAGACTTTAAAAAAAGCCCAGAGGGTTCTTGTCTGTTTGCAGTCATGTAAACCACTGCTCATCAGAGAGTCTTTCTGGCCAAAGAATTAAAGCCGTTTCCTTCCTGGCCCCATTTGTTAAAGATTTTGTCTCTGCTGCTTCACTACCTTACAACTGGCTGGTACTTCGCAGGATGTAAGAGGTATTGGAAATCTCTTCCACGACAAGGTGCTATTTAGGCACTCTCATCTGGTGTAGGAGAACAAGGTGCACCAGTCTAAGTTTCATATTCTCTTTATTGCAGTAACTCTGCACTCTCGCTACCCGACTGTTAGAGCCTACAGCTACCTGATGAAATCCTGGCAGTTTTTTCACTGTTATTACCTTGGCCATTTCCCTCACTCTGTGAACGACTTAATGTGAAATTTGGGGTAAGTAATTCAATTTTCCTGTGCCTGTAAAATGGGGGGGGTGTGTGTGTAATAATTACTGTATTTACCCTACAAACTGTAACACAGCCATTAGATCCATCTTACCTGAACATCTGATAATCTATTGCTCATTACCACATTGTAACCGTTAAGTTTGTGGAAATATGGTATGTAAGCAGTAGGAATGAGGTCTGTGCTGATGTTCTGGTCAGAGGGAACAATAAAGAGAACACTGAAGAGCTGGTTTGGCAGTGGTACTTCTCACTTTTCAAATCCCAGCCTCCTTTAATTAACTTCTATAAAGCATGCGAAGAAAGAAGAGCGGAACACAAGCTCTGCTCATGGATGCTCATGTGCTCTGGTTGCAGCAGAGCTTCTCTCAAAGGCTATTTCCAGCAGCTGCTGCTCATTGCAGCTTTCAGTGGAGGGGGAATAGGGGGTATATCTCCCACTAGAAATGCCAGCACAATTGCATGCACTATCACTTCTTAATCTGGCTTTAAAAGTCCTGTTTAAAAAGGACAGTTTAATGTGCAGTGGAGCATTTTGAGCAGTCTAAGGGAAGGCATGGCTGCACCAGCATCAGTGCAGGCAGGGTTGGTCAGCTGGAAGTAAGGATGACAAATTCTGCCCTCCGCTGTAGTTGCACTACAGTGACTTCTTCCACCCCCGTGGACACTTCATGGTGGGGGCACTTCAAGTGCCTCAGCAGTGACCCTGCACTGTGAGAGTGAGCTGCACACAACAGGCTAATACTGCCCAGCACCTTCCCTTTCACAGTTGGGGTCAGAGTTGACAATGGGAGACATATCCCTTGCTGGTTTATTTTCCCCCTTTCCCACGTTTTTCTCTTCTGGTTTCCCATTTCATTCTCACCTTTCTTATCGAGTCACTACCTCTTTTGATCTCCTATTATACTTCTCTTACTTTGGGGAAAATGAGTCAGATGTTGTATTCCCCCTTCTTACCCCTCAGCTCCGTGCATTGCAAGCGTGCACCGACCTCACCCCCACGAGGGGTTTCAGTTCCGTCCTTGTAACTCTGCAGCAATAAATTCAGCAGAGCTAGACCGGGGCTTAAGTGCGACTGCAACTGAGAGCAGGACACGTAGCTAGGCCTGAACTAGCTAACCTTAGTAACATCTCAGCCAAAACATGTAGCATGCACTTCACTGTGATCTAGCTCAGTAAGGGCCCTGCATACTTATTCAGGTAACTAGGTCAGTCTAATTTCTGTGCCGTTGCATTTCCACCCCACCGTTACCTGTTAGCAGTGACATTAGTTCTGGCGGTCCAAGCCATAATCCCATCACACCTTCACCTCTGGCAGCAGAGCCAAACTCTGTGACGAATTTCCAGCGCACTGGGCATCCACAGACATCATCACAGGGGGCACGAGTTTGTTCCCATCAGTTTTATTCAATGCTCTCCCTCCTCCYGTTCCTGCAGAAAGCAATCCCTAACTGGTGCACAAAAAGATTTCATCAGCAACTTCCAGGAGAACTAGAATGATTTACATCAGCTGGGGACTGAACCAGATTATGTTTAGCTTTAGTCCCCTGTTTCAGAAACAACAATGTTATGAATAATCCTTTTATGTTCATACATCTTGTATAAATACCTGAAACATGTATAAAAGCAAGGAGCGGAGGGAATTCATTAAGGTGGTCCAGGGGAATATTACTCTGAGAAATAAGGGACTGCTTAGGAGAGTTAAAATTATTTTATCCCATTACTTTTACTTTAGAAAGGGGGCAGGGGGAAACTAAATAAAAGGAAAATTTTCCAAACAATGGTAGGTGTATTTTGTGGAAGCATCTTCCTGAGGAACTCATGGGAGCACTAGTGTGTTAGTCCAGCTGTCCTAAAAAATGCACTATACTGATTCTTCTGTATTTTACTGCAAAATTCCCAACAGGCCAGGTCCAAAGTCTGGAATCAATAGTAATCTTTCAATAGAGTTCAGTGGACTTTAGGGCAGGCCCTATGTGCTCATTATTTAAAGTAAATAAAGGGGAGAAATAGTGAGTCAAAGTGTGACACCGGCAATGATTTCAAGAAAATCCCCCTAATTTTTAGGAGACCTATTTAAACCAACTTTTAAAGACAAAACAGTGCATGCATTGAATTTTCAGTTCAATTACATCATGTCACACTGATTTCATCTGGTTACCGCATGTTATTGGTGGGAATGTAACTTGATGCAGCTCAATACAGCTTGTGGCATACTGTGATTTATTACAATTTAAATGATAAAGCACCCAAGAATGTTCAGGCAATTGGATTACTCCATTGACTGAATGTTCAGACATCTATTTTTAGAAAAGAGATGTCAGTTTGTGCCGTATTAGATGGACTGATCCACTGTTACTGAAGGGGCAGGGGAATGTCCCTTATCCCATAACACTCCTTAATGTTACCTCTGCGTTTTATTCTTTTTAAGTGGTCTCTGTAGACCTGGATGTGACAGGAGTTTATTCATCAAAGGTGGGACCAAGTTCTCAACACACTTCGCTGGGTCTCCTTCTGAAAGAAAGAAAGACTGACTGGCAGGATAAATCAAGTCCAAGTCCAAATTTTGCCTGCACTTTAAGGAGACTCAAGACATGGGTTCTGTTTTTCCTACAGTTTGGAGGGATGGGTCAGTAAGGATCATTGCTGAGGAGCAGGAAYGGGACTAGAACTTGCCTAGAACACACGCAAGTCTATGGATGCCAAGTTCTTGGTTCGTACCATCCCGTACCCTCATAAATTATCAGCTAGATTCTCAAAGCTGGAAAGCGTTTGGACCCACAGCTCTAGACAGACAGACAGGAAGTGGAAAAACTATGTTCCTTTCTTTTGTTTTACAAATATTTTAAAAACAGGCTATATGCCAAAACAAAAATAACCATGAAACTGAAATAATTCATGAATAACATGGCACAACAATAAAAGGTTGGGCATTACTGCAGTGGATTCTTTAATTCAGCCAAGAAGAGAAAGTGCTAAAATCAACACAAAGGGATCCCATTAGACCATTAGTAGATGAAAGGCTGGTTCCAATCGCTTTGGTTTACTCAGCTGGATCTCTTTAGGAACACTGAATGGTGAGGTGGGGCCTAATTCTCCATTTTTTGTGTTCCTAAGCATGGGACAGGGGCTGTGGGTGTGTGAAGGTAGGAAAGGAATTCGATGTGTGTGTTTGGAGAGATAGTAATAACTATTATGGCCCTCGTATATCAAATCAGTCCATCTCTTTGATACACCAATCAGAGAGAATGTCATGATGGCTCCAAAAATTTGTTCCTGTCTTGACAACAAACTCCTCATTTTACATGAAAGCATCAGCAACTTCTGGGAAATAGATTAAATCTAGTTCCAAACTTCCTCTTGATATGGATAAAAAATGTCTAGGAGAATGGGCTTGACTAATCTCAGCAGGAACAGGACCTCCTGCTGATGAGCTCTTGGTTCAGTGTTTTAACATCTGATCTTACTGTCTCTGGGTCAAAATTATTCCTGGTGCAATTCTGACAATAACATCAGAGTCAGCTTAAGAAAGAATTTGTCCCATTGCATGTGTGGTTTTTGCATCAACYGAAGTCCAGCTCTTAGGAAAGAGACTCTGAAGGTAGCAGATACAGAGGAAAAACCAAATCTCAGAAATAAACTCAAAAAGAAGAGAAAAAAAGGGCATGTTTAAGTGCTCATTCTTTTAAACATCTCTACTTTTGCATCTCCTCTAGCACGAAAAATGTTTGGTTTTATAGAAGAAACATAGGTGCACCAACAATGCTGAAGATTTCAAAAATTAATTGCCTAGAGATAGTCAGGGGGAGGGTCCCTAGAAAGCCTATTACCTTTGTCTTCTGTTTTAGCAGCAAGCAGGGAAAAGCTGAAGTTCATATGAAAAGACATCCAGGCCCAGGCGATGTAAAAAGTAGGGGCAGGCTGCTACCAAAACCCAAAGATATGTTCCCTAGAGGAACACCCCTCCCACTTAATCCCCCAGTCACAGCTTCCAAACCTCTCTGGGCTAGGCTATTTTGGACCACATGGTAAGATTTACATTAATGTAACTCTGCGGGCACTCCATTGACTGCACTACAGTAGAGCTGGAGCTAATGAAGTGCAAGGGATCCTAGCGTCCCATCTAAGTTAATGCTTCACATGGCAAAAMCCATGCTTTATTTTTCAGCTGCAACTTAGCTGGGTATTCCCTGATCCCTCATACTTCTCCCAGATTTACCTTGTTGTTGTTATGTTTATCTAAACAGAGGTCTGGCTATCAACCTACCCTGTAAGGCAAAATTTAATGATAGAAGAGAATGTGTGCAGAGTCAGTGAGGGTTTTATCACGATCTATTTAAAATAATAAAAAAAAAAAAAAAGCAGGACTTCCCATGTATGCAGATAGCAGCTTTTTAGTCTTGAGGTCAAAACAAACTCAGCATCTGAAGAAGTTACGGTCTTGATTTAGCAAAGATTTGTGGGTGCGTCTTTTCCACGTGAGTTCTCTTATTCAGGCTAATGTGAGTTAACACAGGAACTTTTTTTTTGCAAAATCGTAACTTCAGATACTACCCATATAATGGGAGCTAATTGGCATTGCAAATCTATCTGAACCTGGCACTTAGCTCACAGGGCCTCACAAGCTTAAACCCAAGCTTGAGTTCAGCTGCTGAAGGTGGTGTAGATGGAGCCTGCAGAGGTAGTCTCAGAGGCTGCAGGTCCTCATCCTGTGCCTGAACCTCTTAGTGCAGAGAGCAAATTTCATTGTCCCAAGACTCAAGCTAAAGAGCAAGCAAATGGTGCAGATGATTAGGGAGTTTGTGTTGAAATTAGCCTAACATGACCCAATAAATGTAAGAAAGTAGCTTCCCTGACAAGGATGGAAAATCCCTACAGGTGTAAAAGCTATTCAAGCTGCCAAATGTAGCACACTCAACTCTGAACGTCCGAAACTGCTTTATGGCGAGAGATAATGCTGGGTAGGAGTCAACAAGTTACAGTGCACTGCACTAAGAGCTACTGAAGGCACAGCTTTATCCCTCCACTGCTATATTACCTCTATGCGAGGTGTCTTCATAGGCACAGATGGAAAAGGCTGTAAAGGAAACATTTTAAATCTAAGGGTGCATTAGACAAGTGATTGCAGGCACTGTGATTTATAGCTGTAGTAATGGACTGGATCTCAGAAAACTGAAATCCAATTATCAGCTCTGCCATCTCAGGCAAAATGCTTAAGCCAAACTTTCTAATCAGTGCTTTTAGGCGAGGTTGATTTTCAGAGGTGCTAAGCACCTCCCTGCCCCACAAGCTCTGTGTAGAATAGCAGATCCCCAGCCTTCTCAAAAGCAAATCTCCCTGCCCCTGCCCCAGGAAAAAGAAAAAAAAAAAAAATCAGATTATATTTGATTCTACTGTGCTCGATATATTTTTTTGGATAGTTGGGTTGAAAATGAATAGTCTTACTCCATGTTAAGAGGAAAATGAAAGTGTGGAAAGGASGACACAGGTTAAAATTCTTGAAAATAAGGGACTTGATTCTCTGTCTGTGGTTTCCCCTTGTGTGAATAAGGAACAGGAACATTTCCATACCCACCTCACAAAGGGACTTGTGAGAGTTAATTCAGCTCTCTGCAGAAAGTGCCTTGAGATCCACAGATGGAACTTGCTGTAGAAGTGATGCATTACTAAATAATGAGGTACGATCATATGTGAACAAAACACACTCATATATTGCTCCATATGTTTTATAACATTAAGCCCTGTGTTGTTTTCCAACAGACAGATACGTTCCAACCTGGAGAGGATCAAACACATCCCAGAATATTTTGTCTTTTTATTTCTGAGGTGAGGAGATAGTTCCAACAACATTGTTGTCTCTTTTTGGGTATTGAAACCAAAATAGGATTTTTTTTTTTTTTTTTTTTTTTTTTTTTTTTTAATAAAAAGACGGGAGGCAGGGGGAAAGAAGGAAAGGTTTCACCCAGCATGTGCCAAAGGAACATAACTTCTCCCTGGACATCTGTCCCTGAACAACAGAGACCTTGGGTTTTATATCTCAACTGRAAAGATAAATGTGGAAACACACCTCCCCCACTGTCCCACTGCAGTTTCATGTATGGACTTGGAGAGATCCCTCTGGAGAAATATTAATTTAAGCTTTGATTCTGCCACTGGAGTCTCCTTTTGCCTACCTCCAGCTCCCAGTGAATTCGCACCAACTACACATGTTCTAACAGAGAGTCCTCCACGCAAGCGCAACAGATAGAGGCTTGTGCTTTTGGGGGCTGGAATTTGGGGGAAGTTCTTCCTAGAATAGGGAGGGAGGAAAAAAACTGGAGCAATTTTATTTGCCTTCGCAATGCTAGTTTATGTGCCATGATTGTAAGAAAAAGAAGCATTTGGCTGCCTGAGGAATATGGAGACTTTAGATTCTTATTGAATACTTTTGGCAATTGTACCGAAATGTCATGTTTTTACTGGGGTTTGATCACTATTTTTAACTCTTCTATTCATATATTCCAAAAGGAACTGAATGCTGACGTAAAGACAGCAAGCAGAATACCGCTAATTCAAAACCAGGGCTTCCCTCCTCCTCCAATTGTGTTTCAGCATCTTTCAAAATCCACATTATACCCCAAAACTACACATGGGATGTTAGGTCACATGAAAAAAGATCAAAGGGGGATGAAGGAGAACAGGAATTATGCCAAAGCTGTACTGTTATTTCTGAATTACCTACGAAACGTAGGAGAGAGAAATACAGATTTCATGAGTTTTTAGTGTATTTTGGCCCTCAACAGTGAGATGCAACACATCTTTTAAATCACCTTACCCTGCCAGATATTCGTGAAGTGAAAACACAACTAAACAAAAGATTTGAAGGCAAATTTTGATCCATCTGTGTGTGAGGTGCTCCACGAGCCCACCAACCCCCTTCCCAAGATGGTATTCTCCCCCCGTCCCAGCCCCAGGAAGAACCCAGCCCCAACCACTCCATCCTCTCCTCAAGGGGAACTAAGTGCTCTAAAAGCAAGGGGATACCCTGGGGGAAAGGGGAGAAAGGGGTGATCGAATGAGACAAACACACTTTAAGTAACTGATTTACAGATTCACCATTTACTGGATTCCTTGTGAATAACCAAGTATATTCTTTGCAAGTTCAGACATGATACAAGCACACATGCACAGGAAAACCAAAGTCCACCGATTATTTTTTGATCCTTTCCACTTTTTGTCCTTTCCGGAGAAGCTGGAATCCAGGTCAGTCTCAGACTTTATCCAGAAATGAGTTCATACACTGAGAGAGGACTCTTCCCGATCCTCAGCTCCTGAATGTCTGATGCTTCACAGCATTTCTTGCATAATTCATCTTAAAAGTGGAGTTACCAGCAGGGCAGTCAAGTGAGAAGTGTATAACGGCCCGTGACCATCAGACACAGCTTCCAGGGAACAGAAGCCATCGGTTCAGCTTCGTGTAGTAGCCAGAGGGAGCTGTTTGGAGACTTCTCTCAGGAGCTGACTTAGCTTATCCTCCTCCTTGCCATATAGGACACCAAAGGGCACCCCTTCTGTCCCGTCTTCCAAAGGCATACAACAGCAAATAGCACCAAGTTTCAGTCAGCATGTTGGCTGTTTGACACGAGTAGCCACGGTCTGAGAGTCAGCAGCAAGAAACAAATTCTGCCAGAGCTAATCTACTCCTTGCTTCTCAGAAGCCCAAGCCATCCTTCAACAGTTGCTGCTGGACACTACCCCTTACTTAAAGGATAGCATGAGAAGCACATATTGCACAGCAAAGCCTATGTTCATCCTTTTATGCTCCCCCCCCACTCCTTAAAGAACATATAATTTATAGCCAGTGTACCATCAGCCCACTGTTAAGACACTGCTGTAGGTGGACCTCTGTGAGCATGACACAGTCGATCACAGATACAAGGGCCAGCAAATAAATGATTCTGTAAGTGTCAGACATTTCAGTCCAGGAGATTAGAGATTCATTGACTACAGTGTGGGAAGAGCTGTTAAATAAAAACAATTGCAGTAGCCTCAGCCTTCCACAGTCACTTTGACTACCATGTAAATCAGAGACTCATCTTTCATCTTGAAAAATATCTTTTTTTTTTAATTGGTTGTAATGCCCTCGTACATCAAATACAGTTGCCAGAGCATTGGGTGAATGACACAAAAACAAAAGAGAAAAAAATGCATGACTTGCTCACAGAAGTAACATGTTCTTTCATAATTACATCTGGGGGTACGTGAGAGGGTCCCCTGGCATATCAGTAACCTTATTCACAACCTGGAAAGTTCCACAGAGGAAGAATGTATACTATTAAGTGCAGCAGCCCTGTAAACCAGGAGACATGAATTATCGCTTTGCTAATGATGTACTGTGCTTCCTTGGGCAAAACACTTTTTGGGGCCTTTCCCCCTCACATTCCCTCCATCTACCTTGTATAAATCAGCCTCCATCTCTTTTGAGCAGGGAAAAGTCTCTTTTCATGTACTAGGGACACCGCTATCTTAGGCACTATGCAATTTCAGGGGGAGCCTGTAAGTTCTACCTTACGTGCATAACAAATAATTACAACCCATAGCATCTTACCCCACAGCATTACTTGTCTGGGTAGTCCATGGAGTCAATATGCATCGTAACTGTAACACAGGAGTAAAGTTCAGTTTGGGCCCAGAGTAAAAGCAAGAACTAGTGCTGTATCTAGAAGACTGATGCACATCCCCTTCCATTATTTAAAGGGTGAGCTGCATGCTGACATTTTACTTAAAACAGGAGATGTTTAACTGACTGGTAAAGTCAAATGGCAGAGGAAAAAGTAACCTGGAATATATCAAATATAGAGGCAGTAAATTACAGTTTGTAAA
Source organism: Phoebastria nigripes (assembly GCA_035582835.1). Taxonomy (NCBI): domain Eukaryota; kingdom Metazoa; phylum Chordata; class Aves; order Procellariiformes; family Diomedeidae; genus Phoebastria; species Phoebastria nigripes. The sequence continues at coordinate 3,878,912 of JAYKAV010000334.1, read as the reverse complement.
TGCATCACATGAACTTGTGTATACATTTAGATCAAAGGCGTATAATGAGATATTCTGAATAATACAATGAGATATTCTGAGTAATATTTGATGCACCTAATTACTGAGAACATGCCTAACAGAGTTTTCCAGTAGCAGTATCAATGCCCTGCAGGTACTAGTCCATGCAGCCTGTTCCCCTATACAGGATCTGTAGATTGCCAACCTGGATTGCGCTCATGAACACCTACAGCCACTGATTCCAGCTAAAAAACTCATGCATCCAGAGGAAAAAGTCTTTCCATGGCATGATAATTATAGTCGTCCTCCTGAAGACCTAAAACAACTCCACTGATGAGAATGGAGCTCTTCCCAGTTTGTACCACTGGCAAATGAGACAATGCTTTGGCCCTGAAATTAGASCTCGCATTAAACCAGAGGTCCCAGACCTCGCCTAGACTCTGCCACGCATTTCTCAATGTCGAGAAAAGCTGAAAACAGGCTATCTAGGTCCCCAATTAACTCTATAAAAAGATCTCGGATTCCAGCATTCATTCACCAACTCTAAATCAAAATGAGTCAGCCCCATCACAATCAACCCAAGAATGGCTCCTAGCTGATAATTTAATCTTTTTAATGGATCACTTATAATAGATCTGGCTTTTCTGAAGCTATGATCTTTTTCTCTATTATTGACTAATATTGAAAATTCCAGCTGTACATACCCACTTCCTCTAAATACCTAATCAGCTTATGCAGAAAATATTATCTTGAGAAACAGCCCAATTAAATGTGCAACTATTTGTAACCTTTTGTGTTGTGGTATCAGGTGGTGAAGCAGTAGCAACATTGGAAAATACAGGATCTTTGGGAAATGTAGCATATTATTAGATTTGATGAGATCCATTTTCTTGATGGCTTCTGAAAGATCTTTGTGCTAATTAGCTAAGAATACCACTGAATTATTTAATTATCTCTACTTTTGTGCCATAAAATATGTTGTCATATCACACACTCTATCTTGCTGTTGCTGATCATACTTAATGATGCCTTTATAGTTAGTGATTTCCTTTGTTCTCCCTCTGTAAGTGGTTTTTGGTGGTGTTGGAGAAGGTGGGGGAGCAGAGAGGGAAGGCAAAGGAAAAATATCAGTTCTAAAATAAATTTTTATGTGTGGGAAAATCTTTACACATTTATCTCTAGCTCCAGTTCCCTATGCAATATGCGAAACGTGTTTCAGTGTTACAGCAGGCCCATATACTTATTGCTAATGCAACAAGGAATGCTTTCCAGAGGAAGAGGAAAGAAACTATCGCTTCAAAAAATTTTAAATCAGCAAGGAATGTTTTTAACAAGGAAGAGGTAAATTATGATAATTACTCTGACTGGTAGGGTCCTTAAGCATTGCTAATTAGCATTTATTGCCTGGATTATTGAAACAATGTGTGTGTTCCCAAGAGTGAAGAAGAACTGGGATGCTCTTTCCTTCTGAGCCCTGGGAARAAGGCAGGGCAGCAAGAATGCGGTGCTGTTGGCAGAGAGGCTCTTCTTCCAAGCATCGCGAGCACCAGCCTTGTGCAGAGCTGCACAGACACACTGGGAAACTTGTACCTTTTGTCAGCCCACATTTTGAACTTCTTAACTTTACGTCTGCCTTCCACCTTACTCACAGAAAAGTGAACAAAATTAGGGCAGCACAAAAGGAAAGCGGCCATTAAAACAGTCAAAATCATTTGACAAATTGTTAGAGGTGCAGATTAGCATTTACCTTATACTCTGGGTAGTACAGTGTCTTCTATTATTATTGGGGTTGTGCGCAAACGTACTATGAATAAACATTTCATCACTTTAAAGTACTGAAGTATGGCCAAAGACTTCATCACGGAGAAATTAAAGAGTTAACAAAACCAACAAGAAAGAGATCTATTATGCTATTTTCAACTAGCATTTTGACTGGGTTGATGCGACTTTGTCTGTGAAGAGGCTGCAATCAGACTTCAACCTAAGCCACATTTTAATATCAAGGATTTATAACGTGAATGAAGTTTTGAATTAGAAATCGATTAGAAATTAATCAATCATCTAATCAGCGCTAGCCACTACATAGTATCTCAACTATAATTTGGTATCTGGCCTGATAAATCCTTAAGTACTTTGGAAATGATTCAGGAGAGAAAGCCAGCAAAAGCGTTCTCCATTTTTTGAGCTGCAGTACTATGGAACTTTAGGTACTGTTAAAACCCTTGAAATAAAAGAGCAACAATGGAAAACTGCAGAACGCCTTGGACCTTTTTTACCTTTTACTGCCACCAAACCCCATGCCTTTCAACTTGGGAAAGCAAGTTCCAGCTCAGCTACAAGGAGGTCAAAGTCACAGAGCTAAATGCTACAGTCACTGCTCAGACAAAACTCCTCGATGCCAGAGTTTTGCAAAATTTGCGTTATTTTTTTAAAAGCAATATTCAAAAAAAAAAAAGCCTCCCTTTGTTTATCTTTCCCCTTTTTAATTATTTGCATCACATATTGCACAGAATACTTGGGAGCGTGTTGTATTAAACGTCATGATGGCATATTAGATACACTTTTAATTGAAACTAGTCCCAAGTCTGGTATTTTTTTTAGTGCTGAATAAGATCTTCAATCCCTACTAAGCCTGACTTATTTATTCTATTTGTTAATTAAATTAACGCCCAACATTTATTTTCTCTGCCATTTTCCTCTTAAGATAAAAAATTGCTTTTTGTGCACAGCTTCCTTTTATTCCAGTGAAAATGTGCAGCTATAGAGACTGATGAAATTATCATTGAAGGAACTATGTAACGCTAAGACAAGAAAGCCTTATAGCTATAGGTATAAAGCCAAAATAAAAGCAAAACGCAATATCCCTTCTTTTGTCTGCAGAAGGTAAAAACGTTGCAGGAGAAGTTCCGGATTGATTTTCATTTGCTTACAAAGAAATTATTCCAGCGGGATATTTATAATGTAATTAAGTTTCAATAACGCTGACGTTTCTGCAGATCACACGCACAAATCTGGCTGAGAAACCCCACGGAACCTGCACGCCCCGTGCACTGAGTTACCGAGTTGGTGCTGTAGGCTGGGGGGGAGGAAACGCACTCTATTTCGGTCCGTATTCCCTCTTTTTCTTCTTGCAAGAACCTCGCCTTTTCCACTAGATAAAGGGGGGGGGGGGGGGGAAGGGAGTCCAGATTTTGCTCTTCCTCCTGATTTTAATCCCTGCCAATTGTTTTTCGTTGCATTTCAGTTTATTTCACTTGCTCGCCGCGTTCCCACCAGGCCCCGGCCGGCCCCAGCCGCGCTATCCCTTTAACACGCCAGCCCCTCTAATTGATGTGTCTGGGCGAGTCTAGACTGGCAGTGATTGAACCAGCTCCCAATTATGCTCCGCACCGCGCCGGAGGGGAGCGGGCCCTGCCCCTGCAGCCGCAGGGCGAGCCGCCGCCGGCCCCCCGCCCCCCCCGGCCATTGTTTTGCCGCAGCCCCGCGCAACTCCCCCCGCCCCGCTCCGCTCCGCACCGCTCCGCACCGCGCAGCGCGGAGACAATAGCGGTTCCGCAGCCCGCGGGGAGGGAGGGGAGGGGAGGGGGAGGCGGCCCCGGCCCCCAGGCGGCCGGGGGGCTCCGCGGCGGGGTGCGGGCACGGCCGCGGCCGCGCTGGGCTCCGCCGGGGCTCCCCCGGCCACCGGTGCCAGCCGGGGCAGGTTGCAGGGGGAAAGGTGTCAAGAGGCGAGCAGCGAGCCCCTCGCAGACAAAAGCGCTCGCCCCTGCCCTTCTCGGGGGGGAAGAGCGATGAAAAGCAGCTTCAGGAGGAAAAAAAAAAAAAAAAMAAAACCCACCCTACTTTTTGCCTGTCTCTGAGTGGAGGTAATAGCTGGAGAAAGGTGGTTGGGCTCTAGCGTATCGTGGTCTGATTTATAAGGCCAAACAGGTAATAGAAATTAAATTCAACTCGGAATAAGTTTCTCACTTTGAAATTAGAGGACGTTTGGAATAACACACAAATTCAGAAGTAAAAGGCTTTGTTGGCATTTTTGTCATGGAGGTAAAATAGTCAATGAAATTACAGTGTCAATAAAAAGAAGCTAAAAAACCAAAAAAACAAACAAGCAACCTTTTCCAGTTCAGTAACTATTAAACAACAGGAACCATCAAACATATCCTACGCTATTAAATACCAAAATGCGACACCATCGATTAATTTTTGGTGCATTGTGTTTTAAGTCAAAGCATTTGCATTCAAATATCAAACAGTAATTCGGTGCCATAACAAGGTACAGTAACTTCATTATAAATTGCCTTGCAGAACAGAGATAAGAAATACAGTTCCAACCATAATTAATTTTACAGCAATATAAAAATCTAATAAAGAAAAACAGCAGCAGGAAACATTTTTAACATTTCTGATTTGTCATTTACATATAATTTTGACTGGAAAAGCAGGAAAGTTTTAAGTTCTAGAAAAGGACTAAAACAAAACTTCAGCATTTGCTCAGCATTTCTTTTTAGTAGTTTCCAACCATTGGTACATGCAACCATTTTATTCTTTAG